>JADKLZ010061162.1:5949-24622 GCA_021533235.1 Biomphalaria straminea | reverse complement strand
ATGTTATACACCTTTAAAGAGTCTGATGGACTGTAAAGGCATGTTATACCCCTATAAAGAATCTGACTGACTGTAAAGGCCCCTTTCAGCCTAGATAAGCTTCTGAACACAGAGCATGAAGTAAGATAGGAAATAAGTTTGTACTCAACTGCAGCTTGACCAAGCCAGAGACTCTGAACAAATATTTCTATAGAAAATGATTTCAAACGAAATTATTATAAAAGATTTTAGAAATTAAGTACTAAAACAATTTTAAAAAAGTCTTGTACATTTGTTAAAGATGAAACAATTTCATTAATTTTTTTTCAAACAAACAACAGTTCTGTCTGTGTATCTGTGTTAGTTTGTTTCACAGATTAAAAATGACATAATCAAAGGTTCTAAAAATTGCAAACATAGTGGACAGATTGGGTTTTTTATTGTATGTAGAACAAATTTGGCTTGATCTGTTTAAAATTGAACTGAATCCTTGATAAAAGCTTAGTTTTAATTTTCTTCCTCCAACACCTTAGTTTTACTAGCATAATATACTATTTAAATACTTCATTCACTTTCCTTGTTTTTTTGTTCTTTTTACAGATTCGTTACTTCATATTCAGTCTTCCTTTTCACTTTCAAGTTTTGAAAATGATTGCCAATAAGTGTAAATATTAATATGTTGCTTGACTGTACAGTGTGTGTTTAAAAATAAATGTAAAAAAATTACAAGTCAAATATCATCATCATGTCAGGATTAACACCACAGGAAATTGAACTGCTTAAAGAAAAAGTTCATTCTGCTGCTAGAGAGGGCATGGCCATCAGCATTTTTGCCCTGCTTTGGAATATGGACAAGCCAGTTGTGACGGAGATTTTGGATCACCAAACAGAATGTGATGGTCAGAAGACAACGCCGCTTGTCATTGCAGCCAAGCTCGGAGAGACCAAGGTAGTCCAGGTGCTGCTGACCAATTTCGATGTAGATATAGAGCAGCGCTCCACTGTTCGGTTTGATGGATATGTAATTCAGGAAGCCACGGCTCTTTGGTGCGCATCGGGCGCTGGGCACCTTGACATTGTCGAGCTATTGATCAAGCATGGAGCTAATGTGAACAATGCTACAGCAACTAATTCCACTCCTTTGAGAGCTGCATGTTTTGATGGCCGTTTAGATATAGTAAAGTACCTGGTAGAACATGGTGCTGACTTGACCATACCCAACAAATATGATAACACCTGTTTGATGATTTCCTGTTATAAAGGGCATACCAAGGTTGTCCGACATTTGCTGGAGAAGGGGGCTGACCCAGATCTGAAAGCACACTGTGGTGCAACATCTATTCACTTTGCTGCTGAATGTGGACACCTTGAAGTCGTCAAGGAACTTATACATTTTGGTGCCTCCATGCTTAAAAATGATCTAGGGATGACCCCTCTTATGGTCGCTGCTGAATGTGGGAAAGAAGAAATAGTTCACTACTTTCTCAAACAGCCAGAATGTTCTAGACTCATGAAAATTGAGGCTCTAGAACTTCTTGGCTCCTCGTTTGCTAATGATAAAGAGACGTACGACCTTCATAAAACTTATGAATATTTAAAAGAAGCAATGTCTCTAAGGATGGTTGATAACAGAAATCCCCATGTGGCTGCTGGAAGGTATGAGACAATACCCAAACAGTTTTACCCAACAGTGCCTGCCTATGGGAATCATGTTGAGTGTAAAACTATGAAAGATCTGGAAGGAATTCGAGGGAATCGTGATGCATTACACATGGAAGCTTTGACTATACGTGAGAGAATCCTAGGCCAAAACAACCCAGAAATACCTCATCCTGTGATATTCAGAGGTGCGGTTTTTGCCGATCATGGTAGATTTGATCGTTGTATATCACTGTGGATGCATGCAATGGTCTTAAGGCAGTCAAACAGTAGATCCATAAACAAAGATTTATTGCGATTTTCTCAGGTGTTCTCACAGATGGTCACACTGAAAGCAGAGCTGGCTTATGCTGATGTGAAGCCAGTCCTGCAACATGGTCTTCAAGAGCTGGAACAGTTTCTGAAATCTTCCCCAACAGAACCAGCTGGTGAGTTCAAGTCCACTGCACTAGAAATGTACCAGTCCAACATTTTGTCAATGATATATCTTATCACCATTGCTAACAGGGTTGTGAACAGTGACAAAGAAAACAAAGATTTGCACCGTATAGTGTATTTTTTCCTTAAATTGAAACCCTGTCTCAAAAATGGCTACTCACCCCTGCACATTGTATTAGACCCAGGCATATGTGTAGATGACTTCCATGTCAATACCATTGTCGTGTTTCCAGATAAAACTTTAATGTCCATGTTTCTGACTTGTGGGGCAGACATAGATGCGCTGGATAGTGCCAGAAATTCTCCTCTCCACGTCATCACCAATGCCAAGCTGACAGACACCCAGGAGGGCTTGCGGCAGGAGATTGTTCAAGAGCTGCTTCTCAGAGGTGCCCATTGTGACATTGCCAATAACAAAAGCCAGACACCTCTCATGATTGCCACTGGTCAAACATTTCACACCCTCAGTTACCACAGCAATATTAGTTTGAAATGTTTGGCTTCTAGATGTATTAGAAAATATAGGATGCCCTACAAATCTTGTGTACCTGGATGCCTTGAATCATTTGTTGATATTCATTAATTCATTATACTGATTCTGTCTGTTTTTTCTTTTAATGACAAATTTTGATTGTCTGTCTTTGATGTTTAGAAGTAGGGTTTTGGTGTTAATTATAAATATGACACTTCTTTGTCAATAATAATTTACAGTGCTTTTTTTTGTTAAAAAAAAAGTAGGTGCCAGTACTCATTGATTAGGTGCTGGTACTCAGTAGTTGATTAGGTAACTTTTAACTACTAAAAAATAATAACACCAGTGTATAAGTTAAAATACAAGAAAAAGTAATACTTTTTTCAAAAAGGTGCCCTTCGGCGTACTGTTACAAAACCCTGATTATTTAAACATAAACAAGGGAATAGATCAACATGAAAGACAGGTGACAGAACTGTTAACAGAAATTTCTTCAATATCAGTATTCCGTTTTCAAAAACTGAGAGATTTTTCTCATGATTGTCAGTATTTAGTTTATTTTTAGTAAGAAAAGAAAAAACAAGCATACAACCAGACATCTTTGATTACACTCTGTGTTGCATATAGACTGGCCTTAAACCAGCCATCTATATGCTTTAAAACTAAGGAAAGGGGGGGATGGGGAAAATCTCTCATCCCACGTTCCCTTAAAAAAAAATTTTTTTTAAAGTGAGCATTAATACAAATTGTTACACACGAAACATTTGTATTGGGGTTTACTTTAGACTGTACCCAGGCTTCTGATCAAAACAATTTTTCATGTTGGACAAAAAATATTTTCTAAGCTTTAAATGTGTCAATTTTACCAATGTTTTCTCATGGAGCTGTAAAATGTGCTTTAGTTTTTATGTTTAGTTCTCAAACATGTAGTAGATGTTATATACAGTGAAGTAGTTAGTTTTTCTTCCAAGCACATTTTCTATCAATAAAAGGATAGAATGCACTTTTTTTTTTACGTATATAATTGCAAAAGTATCCTATTTTCTTGTTTTAACATGACTAAAAGACCCATTGAAGGTAAAAAAAAAACAAACACTTTTTTTATGATTCAAATGGAAATGGGAATTACAGATGTTTTTCTGTACTTTTGTGTATGTCTATTTGTGATTGCTGCTTTTATTAACTTAAAACATGTTTGATTTTTATCTCATGAGCTGTTTCTATGGTTAATGACATTGATTTGTAACTTATTTAAAATCTAACTTATTATCCTGCATGAAGTTCATTGCATTTCAGTAGCTATTTATTGGGCTGTGACTATTTGATTCAAAGAGAGCTAGTATTCAGTTCATGCCAGCATTGTTATTACGCTTGTACATTTGATCCTATGTTATTGTAATGTGATTTCCTTTATTGTATCACCTTTTAGTTGTTTACTATGCAAAACTTTTTTTTTTGTTTAAAGAGAAATTTCTTGTTAATTTATTGTTAGCAAGTGAAAGTAAATATGATACAACTTTTTACCCATGCAATTTTGTATGTAAAGATTCTGATGTAAGATGTGCTGTGGGTATAAAGTTCTCCTTTCAGACCTTGTGGTCTATAGGGCAGATGATGTAAAGGTCACCTGTTTCTGTGTCCTACAGTTAACGAGGATGTCATGTGGCCAGCACAATGACCAACCACATTTAATTCTCCCCAACTAATGTCAGGTACCCATAAGAGTTGGGTGGACTCAGAGGCGCCCAAATATCCTGAAGTTAAAAATCCCAGTCTTCACCTGGATTGGAACCAGGGACATCCATTTGGAAGCCAAGCGCTTTACAGCTCAGCCATTGCCCTTCTGTGCCGTGGGTGATCTCACTCAAATGCTCACAGAGGTAGAGCTAGGATAATGAGATCTGTTACTGGTATTGAAACAATTGTGAATATGTTTGTACCAGCTATTTCCACCGTCTCTGACTGTATTTCTTCATTTCAATTGTTTGTATTTATTTCATTATTAAAAGCTTATTGTGATCTATTGCGAACTCTTAACAATACAAAAACATTTATTTATTTCATTGCTGCTCGATATCATTCCTGTTGAGTTCTCATTGAAGATATTTGCCTTTCATACCTATTATAGTTTTGTCTGATACACTTTTTCCATAGATTCCCAAAGCAGGTACTAATATCTTTTGACAAATTAGGAGAAGGTTTCAGCAGAGTAATATCTGAAGTAAAGATACTGTCCATATTTTTTAATGCTAAACTATGATGGTTTCAGCAGTCATATCTGTAGCATAGTTACTGTCCATATTTTCTTATGCTAAAATATGGATTTAAGAAAAGAATTAGTAGCAAGAACTTGTGTTAAAAAAATTGTCTCTTTGTTTTCTGAATTTCATTAGAGCAGTTATGTTTATGGATTGTTAATATTATGATTACACTATCTTTAAGGTTTATTGAATGAAATATTCTGGCCTGTTTTTCTGTGATTCAGAGCTTCTGTTTGATATGCAGAGTTATGTGTGACCCCAACCACAGTATTCTGCAGATGTCAGTACAGCTTTGCATTCAGTCCCTGTTCTAAAATGCCCTCAATGCATATCATCTCAAATCAAGATTCATGGTTATAAGGTTTTGTGTGTAGTTCCTTGAATTGGAATCATAGGATTTGTTGGACAGCTGAGCTAGACAATTATTTTTTATTTTAAATTAAGTCTTCATTTCGTTTTTCTACTTTTCCTGCATTTCCCCTTTTTGCTGGATCAATGGCAGATATATTTGTTAAGAAACTAAGCTTAGCATTTAGATTTAGAAAAGCTTTCTTGTTGTTGTACTAACTATAAACATTATCAATAAATCTACTGCAGACGTTCACTTTGTACAATTACTGGGGAATTGTGACAAGTCAGTCAAAGATAAACTTGATATAAAACCATGGCAACATGTATTTGGAATATTCAATGCTTACTAAATCATAACTTCTATCCTAATATAATTACAACAGTTGTACCACAATATTTTATGTTTATTCTACACTTGTCAATAGGGTCAATTGGAACTTCTTTTCAAATCTGATTTTTTTTAAATTAGGCACATTGCTTATGGAAAATGGTGCATTTTAATGAATATACAAAACTCTTCTATTACATTTTAATGTTGACAAAGACCAAAGACTTTTTTTTTTTTGGGGGGGGGGGGGGAATTCCAATCTCTTAGATACATGTTGTTCATGAGTTGAGTGAATCTGTGTTAGATTGGCATCATATTAACTGTCACTCAGTTGAATTTATTTCTATTGTTCTTGAAATATTCACTTATGTGTGTGTATGTGATACACTTTGCATTCCAGGTAGATTAAACTACATGTGTTTATATAGTAGGACTGAAACAGCCGTAGGAGGGATTTTCTTTTTTATCTAGGCCAATATATCCCTTGAAAGCTTGCCATATCTTGTCACTGTTTAACTCTTCAGGTTTTATATTGAGCTACAAATAAGCCACAAAGTCAGTATTTATCAACATTTAACCTCATTAGTTTGCATAGTATGTAACCCTTCATTTGACTGACTTCCCATTTTACAATGACAATATAAACATGATTTGTGCCTTTATGTGCAGGCCTATATTTGTGTATGAGTTGTAGTCTTAGTGGTTAGTATGATTGAGCTGCTGTTTTTTTTTTGTTTTTTTTTTATGTAAGAATTAAAGGCTTAAAAAAAACATACAAAGCTTTAAGTGAATGACTGTTGAGATTTTAAAATTCTTTTTAGTAGTTTAGCTTTTTTTTTTTTACTTTAAAGTAAGATCATTTAACCTTATTATTATTATATAATTTAGACATATTATCATGTCTCCATCTCAGGCAATTGTTTCTGTGGCTATTTTTGTGTGATGCAGTAGTATTATATTTTTAATTTGAAAACTAAATATGTGTAATAATTTGATAATTGGTTTTGTTGAAAATTAGATTAAATTGGTTATTTTTCTAGGGCTATGAAAATTATTCTGCAGAACATTCAACTGCAATCATTGTATTTCTTTCCTCAAACTATTTTAAAACACTTATGTGTGTTAATTTAATGTTACAAATAGATTTTAATAATACACTCTGCCATATTTTGTTTTATTTGCTTTTAATATCATGTGATATATAGTTTATGATAATGCCCTTAGTTTAGATCAGTGTTCCATCTTCAATATCTATTGTTGTTGCTTTTTTCTAAAAACTAAATCAAGTACCAAAGAGTAATTTTGCATGGATCAAATATAACATGCATTTAAAAAAAAAAAGATAAAGCCACACTACTTTCAGTTGACCCCATGAGGGCGGGGGTATTCATACTCACATTTTCTTTTGCACATTTACACCTGATTTAAATTTTCTGTTACATGTAGTATTTAAGAAGAAAAAAAGGTTTCATGTGTTTTGTGCATATAATCTTCATACTTCGTTTAAAAAATAAACAGTTGTTTTATCTATATGGAGATTGTTGAAAGAAATGAAATGGTATTTAAGTTGTGTTTTTTTTTTAGTTTATGAGATTGAAGTATCTTAGTCCCACTAAAAACCCTACAGGGACAGCTACATAAAATGGTTGCATCCCTATTTGTACATTGTTTTTTTTTTCAGCAGACCTTAGGTATGGTACTTAAATAGTGTGATTAGAGACTGACACTGCCTTCTAATAGTGAAGACCAAGAAGTAGGTTTATGTGCAAACACTAACAACCTTTCGATAAATGATGTAAGCTGCAGAGGATTTTCAAATTCTCTTGTAATTCATAGTAATGCATCTAAAAAATAAAGTTACTTTGAATGAATGCATACAATGCCATCAGTCCTTTGACACTGACCTGTTTCATTGACATGCTTAATGTGCAAGTTGTTCCATCTTATTGGATGGCTTTCTTGATGAATTAGATTTTAGACATCATGTTTCCCAGCTCTGCTGTATATGAATTGTTATATTGCTTACAGCATTGCAGGGTTTGTTTGTTTTTTTTGGCATGTTACACACAACTTTCTTTTCTTGAAAGGGTCAATAAAGACTATAATTTATTGTAAAAGTTCTTGTGTTTCTATACCGTACCTATAAGTTTAGATGTTCGTTCAACAATTGTTTTCTCTTTAAGTTTATAGAGAATCAATATATAAACTTTAAATTTAAAAAAAAATACTTTTTCTTAAAAATAAAGCTTATTTCAGTGTAATTAGTTTGGATCAAATCTAGACTAACAGTAATAAATCTTTGACATTTCAAATATTTTTACCAATTGTTTCTGTTTAGCTCAATTTTGTGTTTTTAGCTTTCTCAATGCTGTATGATTCTATCACTTGTCTGTCTGGACCAGTTGGCAGGGGGTACAGTGAATGTATTTGATTTTAAAAAGTTGTATTAGTTGAAGTCAAACTAATTAGTTTGGATCAAATCTAGACTAACAGTAATGAATCTTTGCCATTTCAAACATTTTTACCAATTGTTTCTGTTTAGCTCAATTTTGTGTTTTTAGCTTTCTCAATGCTGTATGATTCTATCACTTGTCTGTCTGGACCAGTTGGAAGGGGGGGTACAGTGAATGTATTTGATTTTAAAAAGTTGTATTAGTTCAAGTCAAGGGCTCAAGCCAATATACTAACCCCTGTGCCATTGAAGTGCTTCTAAAAATAGATTTCATAGCTATCTATTGTTAGTTTCAAACTTTAAAGCCACCTAAAACACAATGTATAAAGGGGACTAATTCAACTTACACCACATGCCAAGTACTATGTCTTTCCCTTGCTTAATACCAGACAAAATGATTAATTACCAATCAATTAATTAACTAATTTGCCCATTTTTAAAAATTGATTCTTGTTTTCTCAGGAACAAGCAATAATTGTGCAAAATTTCAAACTTTATCTGAGATTGGGCTAGTGTGCACAGCCACAAAGTGAGTTGTTATATAAGCTTTGTAAAAAAACAAAATAAGTCAAGTGTCTAATGTGGGTCCATTTTGAGAACTAGAAGGCCTCAGTAAAGTAGCAATGCCTACATTCATAATTAAATTATTCAATTTTTTTTTTCCCTTATGGCCAAAGAACCTTGAACGTAATTTCCTTGTGATATTAATAAGTTTAAATTTACAAAGGTTACAAAGACAGTTTGTGTGGAAACAACTCAAAATCAGCCACCGAAGTGGTCCACCCAGGCAGGTTATTTTCAGAAAGAATAAACATAATTCCTTTAATTAAGTGTTCTGTAGCTATAGCACAGCATTGCAGATTTAAATTATGTCCAACTTATATGCATACTTAATAGCTTTTTTGTCTTTAAAAAAAAGTAAACAATTTTTTGTGATTAAATGTAGTAGTTAGTATGACAGAACTTTCTTGACTTAACAATACAAATGACAAAAATCTAAAGCTGTTTGTATAAATGTGTTATAAACTTGGTAACTAAGCATTTCCCTTACTAAAGAGCCTCATGTGTTTGTTACTATCAGTAGTGAATAGTTGTAAAAGTGGTTTATTTTTATGAAAAAACTGCTTGCTTAAGTCATTTAAAAAATTAGATTTTTTGCATTCAGAAAAGAAAAAAAGTAGTCAATGCATTAGAACTTAGAATGGCCTAAAATATTATGATGTCGGATTGTTGGATTTTCACTATCTTTTCAAGTTTACGAGATCTAAACGGGACGGACAGACATTCCACACAAACTAATAGCTTTTTTTTCCCCTTTCGGAGACCGCTAAAAATCATTATCTCCTGACTAAATAAACAACCAAAGATCCACTTAAAATGTACATAATGTTTTATTAATATTAGATGAAGGCATGTCTACATGTACATACAGGCCTGTTGTTACACTTAGTACATCAGAACAAATAAGGCAGTGCTAGACTAAGGTCATTGAGTTACATGCCATCAGTGACATTGGATCACTTTAGAACATAAATTACTTGTGCAGCTCTGTAATTGGAAATATTGACCACTCAGTACTAAAGAACAGATCCACATTAAGAGCTATTGTTCCCAGCTCATGAACTTACCAGTTCAATGTACTCAGCAAGTTTCTGGGATCACAAATGTTTTGATATGACCTTTGTCTTCAAAGTAATTTTTTTTTCTCCCTCAACAAAACATCATTACAATTAAAAGTAAAAATAATGAATCATTGTAAACCACTGGTTACAAGAGTTTTTAAAAATATTTTAAAAATTAGTTTTCTTAAACAAAAAAATAATTTATACACAAAAAAAAATCCAGTTTCTTCTCACTTGCTTATGACATTCACATTTCAGGAAAGAAGCATTTTATTCAAAGTATTGTGACAACCCAATAAACAGCAGACACAAACTACAAAGTTACTCTTTTAAGTTTCTTAGCAAAAGAAAAGTCCTTTTAAAATTAATAAATTATTAACAACTTTCCATTTCAGAAGCTTTACTATTAAAATGTAGGCACATATTTGTAATGTCCCCACAACTAAGTAGATGTATCTAAAGCACAAAAGACAATGGGGTGAGCGGTGACCACAACATCAACATATCTCACCTTTGCAACACACTTGATGTAGAGAGAAAAAAATATGCTGACACAGGCACATACACACACAAACAAGAGGAGCAACTTCGCAATTCATAAAGAGGCAAGATATTTCTCACTTTCAAAATATTTCCTAAATGAATGACTGCAGACCTGAAGCTGCACACCATGAAAAGACATCACATTTAGTAGACATCACATTTAGAAGTATCTTCTTAGGGCTGATTTACTTTCAACTAAAAACTATTACTAAGCAGTTGATGTTATCACAGAGTAGCAACATGTGACCTGAAATAAGCTAGCTTTATAACAAAAGTCCACAAGATTAACCAGAACTCTTTCTAATAATGCTCTCTGCCAGGAAACAATTTCAATAAGAAGCCAACAATGTGAACTGACTTTAAACAAACAAAAAAATCTCTAACACATTAAAAAAAAAACAAGTTGCTAAGTTGACTTTAAAAAAAAAATTACAGGCACTATGGCGAACAAATTCTGATCCAGTGGAAGCCAAACCCAAAACTAGCCAGTTTAGTCTCCTCTAAGAAGTGAGGTTCTACCAGTGATCTCTGATAAAACCCTGCACCATGACAGGCTGTCAGGACTATATACATCTATGTACATCTGTAGCAACACATAATGACTTGGTGCTCAGAGTGAAAGCAGTTTCAAAACAAAACAACAAGATAATGTCATGTTCTACTCCGCATCCAAAGTGAAATAGACAATGTGTTGTCTTCTACTTAAATACTTTGAGCATAATGATCATGTTAGATAACAAACACAAAATAAGCTTTGATTTCACAATAGATAAACTTTTTGTGATTTTTTTTTACATCCATCAATATCAGTTTCATATGATACCAGTGTCATCAAGTCAGCTCTACATGACCTACTTCTGTCTAGTGGGAGAAAGGGCCATAACATGAAAATGAAACAATGCATTCTAACACTGGCTAAAAAAAAATTACAGCTAAGAAAATATTGCTTCCCTTCAAAGAAATGTTCAGGCAATAAATATTGGACCAATCAATGAATGTCAAAAGCACAAAATCATTGCCTGTTTTTTTTCCTCTCATTTTAACAAAAGATTAGATCACTGCGTAGAACTTTTTTTTCTCGAGTGTATCACCTTATGAATCCCTAACTTATTCCACAGAGAAATTAACTTGAATTAATGAATGTAGACAAAAAAAAGGTACTTTCCATATAAAATGTGTATGTATGTAAGCAATACTGAAATAGTGCATTGTTTTGAAATTATATTTACTAGAGCCAGTGTTTCATTTTTTTTTAATTCCCTTGTGTGTCTCAACAACACATACTTTTAAAAACCTTTTTCTTAAAAGTTCCAGTTTCTAGATCAGTCTAAACTAAAAATGACAGCAGTAGTTGCTATGGAAAGGAAGTATTTGAAATGATGCTACTAGTTCCAATCACACACTAAGATAGAAATAGTCCATCAGATCTCATACATGACCAATTCATAAATGACATGTATCACATGACTGAGCTAAATGTGTTTGAAAAAGAAAAATTCAAATTGGAGACCTTTACACTTTTGACCTAATTTAAAAGGACAGCCAATTTGGGTATAACTAAAATACAAGACAGACAGTACCCGCAATTAGTTTCTATTGCTGATAAGGATGAGGCGCAAGAATGTTTTGTGCTTTAGAAAACATGTGCCCTTCTTTGAAGGAAATAATTCATGGGTTAAGAAGTCAGAGTAAAGTGGCCCAATGAGTTTTTATTTTTTTTACAGCAATTATAAAATAATACAAGAAAAAAATGTACTCTGTTAAAATGTACTTTCTGTTAACAAAAAATCTTTGATGTCTGATACTTTTGTGCTACAATATTGGTATTTAAAAAATAATACAAGAAAAAAATGTACTCTGTTACAATGTACTTTCTGTTAACAAAAAATCTTTGACGTCTGATACTTTTATTTTGTGCTACAATATTGGTATTTACTAATCAACTTTTATCTAAAATATAACACATATATATATATATATATGTGTATGTATTTTACTATAAGTTTTTATTTCTATAATGTACCAGTACCTGTAGTAACATTTATTTTATAACAGCCAAAATGTAACCATAAAAATCTTACACCCACTAATGGCTACCAATTTCTTCAATACAAAAAGTGTGTGATCCAACTTGACCTATTTCAACAGCTCAGCATGGCTACAAGAAAAAAAAAAATAAACTCAAAAAAAATCATTGATTGCAATTTTCTCTGTTCATAATATATAATATGAGCTCAATTCTTTTTTTGATTAAAACAACAACAGCAAAAACAACTAAACCTAATGTACATTATATAACATTCTATTGTTATTTATTAATCTGTAGAGTTCAACTATTGGTACATAGCAAAAAAAAAAAACGGACATGGCTTCCCCCTTTTAAATTGTGAAACATACACGTACATTTCCCTATTTCAAGAGAGAAAACATTCTTAACATAGCAGCCAAACAAGTGGTGAGGGAGCAATGCTGATGATCCTACTGCCCTATGAATACACTATGTACCATCACCATCATCATCATAAAACTCCATTTGAGTGAGGGTTTGAGAGGCTCAAATCCTCTCTTGCAAAAGCCCTGGACAGAAACCCTGCTGTCTTGCCTAGTGCATAAATGTCACCATACAGGTCGAGAATTGATGAAAACTTACAGCCTGTTCAGTGGGTGGAATTTGCCCTCCCTGGTGGGCCAGGGAGTCTGCAATAGTGTTGCCAGTCAGACAGACACACCCATCAGACAGACACATTCATGGCAGTTCTTAAAAGAACTAATTCATTCCCACTCGCTCTCTCATACAACTAATAACAGCAAGGTCCTGGATTCCGAAGATTAAGGATGAGTGCAGTGATTAACATGACTGCAAACTCAGTTGCAACCTGCATATTTTCCCTTCTACTGTTCACAAATATTTCAAACTACTAGGCTATGTACACTTTTAGAGTGCCACTGCATCTCATTCCAGTGACAATGGCTAAGATTATAGATGTTTGGGTTTCAAAGGATGATGGTACAACACAACATTGTTCTTATTACAAGAACATCAATATTTGTTATTTTTTTACATGCTATATATATATTTACATACATACAATTTACAAAGTCACGATGGTCAACAAAAAAAAAGTATTAAAAAAAAGTACCCAAGTCGACAAAATAAAATAGTTAGGCTGTGTTCACATAGGCATTTAAATAATTTTATTTCTAAAAAATGATTTAGATTTAGATTATCTGATTACCGTTCTTTGTAATTTAGTTTATAACTAATTCTTTGTTTTATAAGCAAGATAGTTCCAGAAAATTCAGCCTTTTCAACATGTATACTATTTAGTGAGCCATCAATAACAACATTACAAAAAAATTGACATTAATAGAATAAAATAAATGCTACAATGTCTTTGAACAAGTCTAGCGTTAAAATTAATGCTAACTCATGATCAAACAAATTATTCACTAAAAGTTAAAACAAATAAATTCCAAAATCAAAATAAAAACAATGTTCAACATGGTAAAAAAATAAAAATGACAAAAAAATATGAATTACTGACCGAATGAAACAAGAACTACTACACTGGAAGTCAAATAGTGGCAACGCACACTGTACAATTTCATTTCTCGTTAACAGAAACAATGCATTGGGAACACATTCAAAAATTAAAACAATCTAAAGTAAGTCAATAACAAATCAAAAAAAGACATACACAATTAAAACAAATGGCACAAAATTTTTCCCAAAAAAAAGTCACCGTAACATGGGGGCTCAAAACAGGAAGGTCACAGTGAAATTCATTATCACACAATGTCAATTTATTTAGCACTGAAAATGTAATACAGAGACACAAAGTGGCTGTACAACTGTAGCTATTATTACAACTATATACACAGCCTAGAGAAATGCCAGGCTAACAGTGAACAGGCCAAGCTGAAACAAACAAATGAGAAGATTTGGTGTCCACATGGTGGGAAGAGAGTGAAATAAGACAGGCTGCAACACAACATAACACTGTGGCATTTAGCGCAAGCCGTAAAACAACAACAATCCAATGCCCTATCAGAGATAATGGCACTTAGCAAGCTTCACTCTAACCATTGAGTGAAGACAGCTGATTTGTAATCATATGTCATGAGCTCATGGACAACTTTATAAAATCATTAGATGAAAGCAGATTAACTAATGATATTTCATTGGGTTATATACACAAGCTTATACTTCAAATCATAGGATGAAATAAAGCTAATACTAGTTATTTAGCCATTTTTTTTATCGACCTTTATGTCACTATGTAAAATGTATTTAAGTTACTATTTCTTTGTCCACAAACAAAATCATCCTAGCACTTGCCATGTTTATTTCTTTCAGAATCTATTTTTTTCTCTTTAGTTTAAAAACAAGAAAAAAAAATGCTTTAAAAAATAAATAGTAGGCCTACCTCCTTATAGAGTGATTTTTTTAACTATTATAGCTAATGAATGTTAAAGAAAAAAAATCCTGTTTCAACAAATAAATAAGTCTACAAGACATAATACTATTCTAATGATAGGCCTTTAGCTCTAGGCTTAAAATATTCATCTTTTCTAGTCCTCTAGCCAGATTGAAATTAATTTTTATTTGTAATTTGAACAATTAAAACAGTCAAACTAGAGGTTTCCAATTAATTCTTTTCCTACACTATAAATTAACTGTCAAGTCATGAGAACCCTTTTCAGAAACACTTGCCCACGCACCCAGGTTTTGCCTACCCATTCAGAATGACCAACTTGGATTGAGGTATTGTAAACAAAAAAAAATACATTCTAAATAAGGATAAATTTAAATCTATGTCTCCTAGAAGCACTAACCTATATTTAATAAGTCGTTTTCACACTCTTTAACAAGATTTAATAATTTAGATTTAATTTTCCCACTAATACAGACATTGTCATGGATATTTAAACTTAATAATAAGTTCAGATGATATCGTTTGGACAAAAAAAAAGTCTTCAACAGTAAATAAATAAATTGTAATATGGTAACAATTGAGAAATTTGTTTTATTTATCATCACATGACAATCTGGCAACTGCTAATGTCAAGATCTGACAATGGATTTTACAAGCAAAATTATTAATTCTAATTATTTATTCATTCACTGAACTAACCCTCAGAAGATAACAGAAGATAAATGTAGAAAATGTTCTGATTACAGAAACAAAAAGAAATATATCATGAACAATCAGATAATACTGTAATCTTTGAAATACAACAGGACCACAACATGACCTTAAACCATGTCCAGAAGACCCAGTTAAGTTGATTATTTAGCATGTGTACATTATGTGCTATAATATCTTGCTGGGGAAATGGAAAGGTTGAAATATTTTGGATCATAACAGAAATGTCAAGAATATGTCTTAGCCCAGCAAGTCATATTTCAGAAGTCTCCACTTGGTGAAAGGCAAGAGCATCAAGTACAAAGTAAACAATAAATGGACCAGTGAAACCTGGATCATAGAAACACAAATTAAGTACAACCTATTTAACAACCCAAATAAAAGAAACCTCAATGTAAAGCACTACCAGAACTAGATAAAAATGAATAGCAACCAAGAATGACATGAACCATTAAAACCCTGAACTAATTGCAGAAATAAAGAAGGAAGACTGCAAGGTCAAAACCATTTGGAAAGAATGAGCACTGCTGAATTTCATACCCAGGCTTGGATACACAGACCAATGTAGAGGCAGACCTACAATAGACTTATAGAATCAAAAAATTGAAAAGTCTAAATAAAAAGGAGCAACTACAAGATGTATGAGATGGACCCAGTTATTAAAATCAAGAGACAAAACAATTAGAAAATGTTTCAGATTCTTATCTTATCTTATATAATACAGACGTTACTTCAAAAAAGAAGATGATTACGTCCTACGCGTCATGCATTCAGTCATGCATATTTACCAGTGACTTAAATTCTGCCAAGTCACTGGTTTTCCTGGCTAGCTCAGGCAAACCATTCCATGCTCTAATGGCACTAGGGAAGAAAGAGCATTTGTACAGATTTGTCCTAGCATATGGGACGAGGAATGTGCCTTTATCTTTGTGTCTTTCTGAGTATTTTATTAAGTTTTGTTTTTGTATTTGGAGATTATGGTTCAGTGTTTTGTGTATAATTGCTACTTTACTCTTAAGTCTTCTATCCTGAAGGCTTTCTAAATTTAGTGATTTTACTAAAGGTGTTACTCTAGTGAAATGTGAATATTTGTTTGTTATGAATCTCGCTGCTCTATTTTGTGTCTGTTCCAGTTTCTTAATGTTTTCTTGAGTTGAGGGGTCCCAAACAGAGGATGCATATTCTATTATTGGCCTAACCAAGGTTAAATAGCATTTTAGTTTTATGTTCTTATTTGATTTATAGAAATTTCTTTTAATAAACCCTAATGCTTTGTTTGATTTTTTTATAGTTTCATCAATATGGGGATTCCATGACAGTTTTTCATTTATTATAACACCTAGGTATTTTGCGTTTTTAGTCTGTGTTACTGGTTTACCATGAATAAGATAAGTGGAATTAATTTGTTTTAGTTTTTTTGTTACTCTTAATAACTGACATTTTTCTGGGTGGAAAGACATGCTCCAATTTGATTCCCATTTCTGTAATTCATCTAATTCTCTTTGTAAAATTTCTGTATCTTGTGTTGTTTTAATTGTCCTATATATTATGCAATCATCTGCAAATAATCTAACTTTTGTTCCTGAACTATTGCAATTTGGTAAATCGTTTATGTAAATTAGAAATAGTAGTGGACCTAAGACTGTTCCTTGGGGTACACCTGAGTTTACTGTTATTGGTGTTGATTTAGAACCATTTATTATTACAGTTTGTTCTCTTCCTATCAGAAAATCTTTAATCCACTGATGCAATGGACCATCAATACCAAAATATTTTAATGTTTTAAGCAAACTATGGTGGTGAACTTTGTCAAAAGCTTTGGAAAAATCTAGTAAGATAGCATCTATTTGTTCACTATTATCTAAACCTTTTGAAAAGTCATCAATTAGTCCTATTAGTTGTGTTTCACATGATATGTTTCCTAAAGCCATGTTGGTATGGAGTAAGGACATTATGTTTATCTAAGTGGTTTATGATGTTGCTACATGTGTTCTAGGATTTTACATGTGATGCTGGTAAGTGATACTGGTCTGTAGTTTCCTGGGTCAGATATTTCTCCTTTTTTGAATAAAGGTGTGACATTAGCTTCTTTCCAGTCCCTTGGTACTCTGCCCTGGTTAAGAGATGCCTGAAAAAGTATTTTGAACACAGGTGCTAGTTCTTTGCTTAGTTCTTTGAGTAATCTAGCTGGAATACCATCAGGTCCCGACGCTTTATTCGGCTTGATGCTGGCTAATAGTTTTTGGACTCCATTTTCCTGTACTTCTATCTCTCCTGTATTGTCTACTTGGTTTAAATTAATTGATGTCTTTGTCTCCTGGGGCTGAGAATGCTGATGCAAAGTATTTGTTTAGGATGTTAGCTTTAGTTTCATTATCGTTATGTGTTAAGTTGTCTTCTCCTTTTAATGGTGCTATGCCGGTTGGTTCCATTTTCTTAGACTGTATGACCATAGGTTTTTGTTGTTATCTTTAGATATTACATTGTTTATGTACTCATTCTGCAGCTGTCTGCTTACTTTTTGGGTTAGGTGTTTAATTTTTATGTACTTTTTATAAACTCTTTCTGCCTTAGTTTCTTTAAATTTTCTATATAGGTTTTCCTTCTGTTTACAAAGCTTCTTTAATCTATTATTAAACCAGCATTTATTTATTTTATTTGATGTGTATTTAGTGGGTATATGATTTTCTATAATGTTTTTAAGATTGTTTTTTATGAAATTCCAGAAGTCATCTCAGTCTTTTGAAGAATGTAATGACTATCAGACAGTTAGTTTGGATCTTTTTTATTTTTTATGTGTGCTTCAACCTAGTTGCACTTTTAAAGTCAATGATCTAAAAGCAAAGCTGGATAGTCTTACACTCAGTTTTCACAAAACTACTGTATAATAAGGTATATTGTAAATGGTCACAACAAATATAAAAAGTATTAATCTAAAAAAAAATGCATTTAATATCTATCATATGTAGATATTAACTATCCATAAATCATAGATGTTTTTTTCTTGTTGGTGAATAATAGGGTAAAATTTGTATCAAAGAACTCAGTATAAACTCCAATGTCAAATATCATTAATGATACAACTCATTTGCCCTATTCAAAATTCTAAATTAAAAAAAAAATAAAAATACAACCTAATTGTGAGCCACCAAATGATATTTACTAAGCAGTGAAAAACAAAAATGCTTTAGTCAGATGCACAGTTGTTCTAAAGTCTTGATCATCAACAGGAGACTTCATACACAAAAATAAAATCAACCAGATATGTGGCAATTAAATCAGCTGGGTTCCTAGCTTAATGACAGGGATACTAACATACTCTCATGTGTTCTTAATCTTGAATCATCATCACTTGTATAACCATGAAGAGAAAGCATTGGCCACAAAAAGACGTCACAGCTCTTGTGCACTACCAGTCATG
>JADKLZ010061161.1:18643-32166 GCA_021533235.1 Biomphalaria straminea | reverse complement strand
CCAGATCATTTAAAAACATAGATCTATGACCAGATCATTTAAAAACACAGATAATATTACCAGACAATTTAAAAACATAGATCTATGACCAGATTCTTCAAAAACAAAGATCTATGACCAAATCATTTAAAAATGCATTCTCGTCATAAGCATCCTGGAAACTTTTTTAAACTGCCACTACATTGATTTGCTCGCGAACTGGTCCAGAAATAGAAGCCTCTGCTTCAAGTTAAAAAAGACTGTCGTCATTTCTAAGAGGCTACAGTTTATGTGACGTCAACATGCATTAAGACGACGACATTTACTTTAAACGTGAACTATTTCAATTGTAACTTTGCATTGCATAGACAAATCTCTACATTAGAATTGTTAAACAAGTAATGTAACAAACAAACAAACAAATAAAAAAAGAAAGAAAAGAAAACTTTTAATCTATGAAACTGATGTCTATGATTTATCACTATACTTATTTACTGTAATGCTTCACAATCGTCAAGAGCAGCGGTTCTCAACCTTTTCAGCTTGGCGACCCCTGTTTACTATCCCCCACTATGCCGGGGACCCCCCCCCCCCCCCCACCGGGTTAGAACCCCCGATCAAGAGTCTTTCCGGTGACTCTGCACAATCATAGATCTACATTTGTATATTTGAAAACATCCTTTGGGCTCATAATTACACAAGTTTATAAGTCAGGACCCAGAATGTTCACGTATGTCTATTGATTTAACTTTTAGTTCAATTGAATACAAAGACAAATGAAGATCAGTGCGGTAATAGCCGCGGAAACTTGTGTTTAATGTTATAAAGCGAATGGAGAGGAAAGATAAGAATTCTCCACAATTTTGTTCAAATGCGGATGTCAGGACGGGAAGAGTTAAACACTTTGAAAATGTCCAAACAGATGTATGCTTGTTGTCTTCGTCTCTCACACGACAGTCGTACCGTAGACACCACATTAACATGCACTCAAACTTAGCAGACAAATAACATTGCCTCCATGTCACAATCCTATTTTGTTGTAACTTCAATCATAGGTTTTAGTTCGTGAATATTGAATTCAATTTCCTATGGTTTTCTATAAACTATTAATCTGATTAAAATATTTAATACAAATAAGACGGCATCGACACCTTCAAACAAACACGAACACACGAAATGAACGCTAAATTTGATGACGAAATCAGGATCTGGTCTTACATGTATATTTTTAAATGGTCTGGTCATAGATCAATGTTTTAAATGGTATGGTTATAAGGTTGGTCAGGTGATAGATTTATGTTTTAAAATGGTGTGGTAATATACATCCCAATAAAAGCAATGCCAATATAAACAATGCTATGAGAGAAACGGTAATGTAAGGCTAACGCTAATAAAGTACAGAAACTCTTTGCGGGCCTCATACAAGTCTTTAAAAGGCCGCCTGTCTAATTTGCCAGTTCAACATAAATCTGGGGTTGTCTCGTGGTCTAGATGGACAAAGGACACACGACACAAGCAGGCGTGAGATTTAGTTCCGCTGAAGTGCTCAGGGTTTGAGAGTTCTAAAAAAACACCATCGTAAGTTGAGATCAAGTATTGATTGACTACTCAAGGACCGTTCAGCGGCACCGATACGGTATTTCACAAGTCTCAGCGTCAATAACCTATTATCACCATCCTAAACACTTCCAGGGGAGAGAATAACGATCTCCTCCTAGGCTTGAGGGGGAACAGAAGAGGAGACTCAGCTCAGTTTGACAATGCTGTATCGCTCCGTCACGCGGAACCAATGCCGTTCTATCCATCGACCTGCTCAGCTGTCAAGACGTAGGCACACCGTCACACTTCACAGCTTCTCAACCATCACCCGACCCCAGGGGTAGTCGTCAACTGCATTGAAGTAAGCGTGACGTCAGCGACCCACCCCTCCCGGGAATCTACGTGTGACCTCCGTCTAGCCCCCCCCACTCCCACACACACACACACATACACGAAATAGCCTTCCGGTTCGTCATCAAGCGGTCTACAGATGCGAGCTCAAAACACACAAAAAGTTAAAACGTCATATAGCTGATCATTCAACAACATCGACAATAACAACACAAAGGGAGATGAGGGTGAATGTATGTGTTCATCATAAGTCTTCGTATTTCTAAGCATTATATCTGACAGTGGCGTAGCTAGAAATTTTCCATCGTTTGGGGGCCCGAGGGGATTGACCTCTTTGGGGCCCACAGCCTTTTGCGACATGCCTAACTTTTAATGTAAAAAACACTCATTTGGGGGACCCACTCAAGTGGGGGCCCGGGGGGATTTTAAAATTCTTCCCCCTCCTCCCCACTCTAGCTACGCCACTGATACCTGATGACTCCAAGTTCCTATTGTACCTACCCGAGGATACTTCTTTAGGTGGAAAAAAAAAAGCAGAATTCCTCTTTCCGAAACAAAACATTTAAATTTTCCAACGAATAGATTGAAAACACACTATCAACACTCAAAATAACCTAGTTATTTATAATAATAGCTTCCCAATAGTAGAATTGACATGAAAGCTATTAGACATAGATCCCGATATAAGGTTGTCTTCTTTCTTTTAAGCTCCCAAGATAATTTAAAAAATTGATTTTAAAAATTCAGAGTTGTCCAACCTTCCTGAACCAGTAACCAATAATCTCCCCAACATATTTTATCTTTTTACTTAGAAACTGGAAACTTTCTAGGGCTTCATGTGCATAAATGAAATTTCTGTTTACACTTCTCTTGGGACATTGATGCGTACACCACGTGGCAAGTAAGTAACTGTTGATAAGGTAAACAATCAAACAGGAAGTTTAGCTTGCCTTGCGATTCACAGTGAGTGTAACCAATATCACAATGTATATTTGGAACACAAAACAGCATCTAGTATATCACCACACAATTGGCCAGTATTGGAATGAAACAAATGCGAAATAGGACAAAAGAGTCGGGCCAATAATGTAACAAATGTCACTTCTTCCAAGTTTTACCATCACTGGATTTGTATAGCTTGAGCCCCTAACAGTGTTACAGATAACAAGAAAAGAAAATAAGGTACTAAAAATGAATTTCTAAGGTAGAGAACATAATATGAGAGATGCAAGTGACGATGAAACAAAAGAAAAATATTTACTGTCAACTACAACAGCGAAGATTTCCAGAAGGCGACAATAATTATGCAGATATGCACTTGATTTTATACACATTTAGTTGATAGTGTAGATCAATGTATACATGACAATGAGATGCCCTTGTATCTTAGCGAACTGATTACCCCATAAGTCCCCCAGAGAGCCCTGCGCTCAATGGACTCTACGCCTTTCGTGGTGCCTCGTTTCTCCCTCAACGGTCTGCGGGCTTTTTCAGTGCACCGACCAAAGGTCTGGAACTTACTTCCCATTGATCACAGACAACATGCTACACCACTTTTAATAAGAACATTAAGACCTATCCGTTTAAAACTTTTTTAGATTAGTTTGTCATGTGTAGTGTTTGTGTTTGTAATGTTATTACAGCGCCTTGAGTCTGCATTTTTCGTCTGCTTACAGCGTTTTATAAATAAAATTATTATTATATGGACTTTTAAAAATTATACAAGTATCACAAGTGAAAAAAACGGTGGTGTTAAAATACCCTCAAAAATCAAAGCATTTAACATGCCCATGACACGATTCTTAAGTCTGAAAATAATTCTTTCCATTATGTTTGCTCAAATAAAAGCAAGTTTAACACATTAACTATGACAAAACTATAATAAGAAAAAGAGGACATTGTCTGCATAAGATGATCGTAAATTGCTGTACTTCATGTAGCTAACCAGAGCCAACAGTTCCACTACACGTTTTGTCATATCAGAGAAAGTCATTGTTTGCCCTTGGGTCGATGGGCGCTCACTTTTTTCGTCTTCTGCGGCACAGCTCTAAACGGCTGACATTTCATCACTGACATGCCTAATCAACAGGGAGTACTACTACTGGACGTGCCTCCACCACCCACCCTCCATCCCGTATACCCTAATGGTAGTGTTTGATTCAAGGCATGGGGCAATTACATGACTAAGCCCCTGGCTCCACACCCGTCACATTTGGCGCTGACCTTTCCCCTGACAACGTAGTCACACAAAAAATACAAGGTTTTAGATTTGATCCGGCACAGACCGCGCTCTCCGCATGCGGTTCTAATTGTCCGTCTGACACGCGCACATGTTGCCGAAAAAGCGCCGCCGGTACGCGACGGTCCTCGTGTAAATGAGCAACGTTATTGCCCAATTATTGAAGGGAAGACCGGGTGACGAGTTTTTACGAGAAACAGGCTCGGGAATGAGAAATACAGATCTCGGTCATTTATGGGACAAACGAGAGAGTCTTATTAATGATATAATCATCCTTTCATGATATACTTAATATAGCAATCTGAGCAACAGCAACATAATGGGGATATTTTTTTGCTTGAAAGTAGACAAAATAAAGAACAAAACAATGACTTTATGTGATATATTAAACAGTGCTGGTAAATAAGAAATATATATAAAATATACTTTTTTGAATACCTAGACCTTTCCTCAAAGCGATAGTTGGTAGATTTATTATCGGGAGCATACAAGTTGGTGGAGCGCTAGAGCTACAAGAGTCTCATGTGTGCTGGAAGATCTGAGCCTCAAGTATACAAGACAAGACACAGAAATGACACAGGGAACACATAGGGCAACACACAAGTGATTGGTCTAAACTGCCCACGGGTTGGTACGTTGCAAGTCTGTGTTCAGGACTTCTGTACGGACTGGTCTCGGTCTGTCCATAAGATTGCTGCTTATCAAACTTCGACGCCCACTTTACAAACGAGTGTGCATCCTTATAGACGCAAGGGCAAGGACCGCGATTACTTTCAGCATCTCGGTTGCATTTTTTTTTTCAAGCTGCTATCTCAGGACAATGCCACAAGCCTCGCTTTATCGACAAAGCGGACTACCTCATATTTTCCAAGTCGGGCAGATATACACTTAAAGAGCAATATCTTCAGGAAGACTCACAAACGAATATTACAAAAAAAAATATGACAAGTTTGTTTCCCTAGTCCTGTGTTGCTGTCTTATCTAATGGAAAATAAAAGAGACGTAGACACGTGAGAAGTAGATAAGTAGACGAGTAAATAGAGTGTTGAGGTTACTTCATAGATAATCCTACTAGGTGCCGGGAAGCTATCGGATTGTCATGACCTTCGTTACAGCGGAAGCTTTTGTTTAGACTTTTAGACATTTGTTCCCGATGGTTACTTACTAGAAATCAGAGGATTATAATGTCGAGATCGCGTGATAATTTCTCAGTACTTTAAACTCGTACTTACCTCCCCTGAAAACAATCTAATATATATATATTTAAAAAAATGTCTTCTGGCAAATCGTTTTCTTTTGATAGGGTTTGAACACTAATGGAAATGGCGTGTTTCAAGGTGAGATTTTTTGTTCACTTCAAGAAGAGCCCAATTGACGAAAGCACAAATCCATGAGCAAGCTTTAAGAAGATTGACGACTAAATGCAGTAACAATAACAGAGCTAGACGTTTCGTTCTGAGTGCTGTATTTTGTAAAGCTCATGGTTTGCATTAGTATAATAATTAGCGTTAGGACTGAGCTGTTAAGGTAGCTCGGACTTGGTTTTGTCAAGTAGTTTAACTCATTCAGTTTGTGTGTGCGTGTTTGTGTGTGTGTGTGTGTGCGCGCACACTTTTCCCCCCTTTTGTTTGATTTCCAAATGTATCCCCCACTCTGTACAGTTTAATCATAAATAGTTTAATAAATCGTTGTTGTTTTTTGAACTTAAAATTCTTGAACTTCTACATTTTGGTAGAAAGAGACAAATTCTGTCATTTTAATGAAAAATGATCACACCAGTTAGCTGTTACATTATGTATCAACCATTTCCTCTCGAGCTGCCTCTGAAGGATCTTGAAGATAGATAATAATAATAATAATAATAATAATAATAATAATAATTTTATAAAGCGCTGTTAACAAACAAAAATGTAGGCTCAAGGCGCTGTAAAAACATTACAAACACAAACATATGACATGACAAACTAATCTAAATAAGTTCTAAACAAATAAGTCTTAATGTTCTTCTTAAAAGTGGTGAAGCATGTTGTCTGTCTCAGATCGATTGGGAGTGAGTTCTAAACCTTTGGTCCGTGAACTGAAAAAGCCCGCAGACCGTAGCTTTTTAGGGAGAAACGTGGCACCACTAAAAGCGTTGAGTCCATTGAGCGTAGGGCTCTCTGTGGAACATATGGAGTAATCAGTTCGCTAAGGTACAAGGGCATCTCATTGTTGTATATACACTGATGACAAAGTGTGGCGACCTTGTACTCGATGGCATGAAAGATTGTGCAACACTAAGATTCTAGCCCGAAATGGTATCCCAGTATCTTCGCAATCCTCAGACAACGACGCCTGCGATGGCTTGGTCAATTTCGCCGGAAGGAGGATGCCGAAAGTCTTCCTTTATGGGCAGCTCGCGACTGGCTCAAGAAAAACTGGTCGACATCGCCTCCGTTATGTGGCTGTGAATATTGATACTGATACGGCATAGGCCTCGACCGCTCGGACCAAGAAAGCTTTGGACAGCGGAAAAAAAAATATGGGTCAGCTTTAGAAGAAAAACGTTCCAAACGAAAAATGGCTAGCCTATCTAACACCAAAGAGAAAGTCATCTTAACCTGCGATATATATGGACGGGAGTGGGCTCCACAGTCACATGCAAAAACTGTTCTACAAGATAACCACAGGAGACCAACAACAAGTATCAGCAATAACATTTAATACATATCTCTATCCAACGTATTGATATGCTCATAGAAATGGCACATTCTTTGGTTTCAAACACTCTATTACACCGGTGTGAGAATCCTCGACTAATAGAAATGTTGGGTGAAATATTGACATTGAAAACTCAAAAAGAAAACGTTTGCATATAAATCTGGCCAGAATGATATTGTATATCTTAATCATGTGGCACTGACGTCTATCGAGCTATATCTGGACGAGGCTTGAATTACTTTATGTTTTTATCATTTCTTCACATTCCCCGGCATTTCAAACAAATACACGTAATGCAAGGCACGTTGGCTCAAACACATGCACCCACAGTGTAGAAGTTATTTCCCTTATTCGATATCAAACAATAAAATTACGTTCCAATAATTAGTTGACTTATTGGTTAAATTAAAAACAAATTAATTCAAGCTTTGTTAGGTACGATAAAGAATTGTTGGCTTATACAGGCTTATACGTTGGCAGCCATCGTGTAGAAGTTATTATCATTATTTGATGTCAAACAAAATAATTGTTTCCAATAATTTATTTACTGATTGGTCAATTTTTTAATTGATTACGTTTTTTTTTTAGGTATAATAAATCATTGTTTGAAGTTTCAACTAGATCCTAGAATGGGTGTGGGAGAAATAACGTGTACAGACTTTTTACCAGACAGACAGAAAGGCAGAGTAAATTAATATAAGCTTTGTTAGCAAAAAAAAAAAAAATATATGTAGAGAAACATACGACTCTAAATAAACACTCCAAGACTGTAGTTAGCACATAGATAGAGACAGTAATCCGATTGTTGTAGACCTACTTCTTTGCTTTATTTCCTTTTCAAATTAAAAAAGAAGTTTTTTTTAGAAAAATCTGATCACGAATGCAATGATTAAAGTAAGTCACAAAGACTTGAAGACGTCCGCTAGACACCATTTAATCGTGGCTATCAAATTCAACCAACAAGATGCAGAATTTATTTCTTCCCCAGGTCGACGTGTCTGGGTCAAGGCTTTGTGAATATGACAAATTCGTGGCTAGAAAACTAAGCATGTATGTACAAACCTGAAACCTCAGACGCAAGATAATATGTGGGCGATTGATTGCCTCCGCAACAGTTATATAATACAGCCCGGCAGAGGCGTGGAAGGGGGAGGCAAGGGGGTACGATGCCCCGGGAGCTACCCTCAAAAAGAGGATGGCACACATAGAGAGGCGCCTATATATTCAAGGTAAGTAGGGGAAGGGGCGCGCCAAAAAAAAGTACCTTGCCCCGGCCGCATGTTTTGTTCACTACGCCTATGCATCCCGGAGTTTTAACGTTTTTTATTTAGGTGTAGGTAATGGTATGCTTAGGACACGACAAGATTGAGAAAATTATTTAGCCCTGAAATGTCCTACCTCTCCCCCAAAAAAATGACTTTCAAAAAAAATCTTTACTAATGATTACTAGATACTTAAGCTATAGCGCGACTTGTCGACGGTAAATCTGAGCCTCAAGGCAAGACACAAATGAATGGGACTCTTGTACCAGAAAATAGAATACAGCAATACCTCTGGTATTGCAAAGGGGGGGGGGGGAGATTAGGTCATCCAAAGCGAGACTTATGTAGCATGGGTTGAGATAATTTTTGAACAGAAACAAACATTACTAGCGAAACCAAGAAAATATCAAGAAATGTTCAAACTTTAGCTGTAAGATCTGGAATATACAACGTGTAAAACAATGGAACGAAACAATGGACGGTGAGCTTTAAACCAAATAAGTTTTGTCGTCTCTCTCTCACCATCTCCTAGCCTCGAACACACACACACACGCAAACTATAACAATAAAACTTATCATTATGTGAGAAACGAACCAGTATTCCTTCTCTGGCACTGAGCTTGGTTAGAGAGACACACATTTCATCGTAGTCTCTTCAACAGTGCACACTGAGACATTTTCTGGCCATGCTGTCAGGCCTGACAGGCAACGAGAATCTTTTTAGGGATGTCAATGGCCTTGAAGGTATTTGTTAGGTCAGTTGTCAATATACCCTCAGTTGTCATTATCCCCTCAGTTGTCATTTGTCATTATCCCCTCAATTGTCATTTGTCATTATCCCCTCAGTAGTCAGTTATCATTATCCCCTCAGTAGTCAGTTGTCATTATCCCCTCATTTGTCATTATCCCTCAGTTGTCATTATCCCTCAGTTGTCAGTTGTCATTATCCCCTCAATTGTCATTATCCTTCAGTTGTCAGTTGTCATTATCCCCTCAGTTGTCATTATCCTTCAGTTGTCAGTTGTCATTATCCTCTCAGTAGTCAGTTGTCATTATCCCCTCAGTTGTCAGTTGCCATTATCCCCTCAGTAGTCAGTTGCCATTATCCCCTCAGTTGTCAGTTGTCATTATCCCCTCAGTTGTCATTTGTCATTATCCCTCAGTTATCCCCTCAGTTGTCAGTTGCCATTTTCCCCTCAGTTGTCAGTTGCCATTATCCCCTCAGTTGCCATTATCCCTCAGTTGTCAGTTGTCATTATCCCCTCAGTTGTCAGTTGCCATTATCCCCTCAGTTGCCATTATCCCCTCAGTTGGTATAACAACAGGGTAGATTGTTTCAGGCAACTTCCATAACCGCTTAATCTCCAATTTTAGGTTCCCATATTTTCTTTTCGGTATTCTTTACTTTATGGGATAAAGCAACGAGAATGTTAATTATTTTTTCGAAGGCTTTTTTTTTTTGTCAATATTATTTTTAGGATTATTATTATTATAAAAGGAAATTCGTTCATGATTTATCGATAGAGCTAACAATGAAATTGCAAGTACATCTTCAGTGAACCATGCACCAAATAAATGAAAATATAACAAGCTAAATTTAATGTGGAAGAAGGATGTAGGTACTATAAGAGACATGTAAGTACTCTGAAATTTAGGAAAGTACTGTAAAAGTGATGTAGAAAAATCAACAGTTAAACTCTGTAATCTTCAGATGTTGTAGTCATGTTACACGTCAAGCTCTACCTTTCGATGTAGTTTGACGACCTGAACAAGAAGTTCGGTACATTCCTTTCAACCCTACCCACCCCTACCGTTGAGTTTCTACTTAATAAGTATTTCTATCGTAAAGCCAAATATTTTGCCAATCTTATCCATGTAACATCACCTGGGACTAATTTAAGCGCGTTTTTTTTTCCAAGCAGTGTGATACGTCGCACCGAAGAGCGTGATAGCAGTGTGGCTCAAAGATACACTTTTAACAACATTGGTGGGGTGAGGTTTTGACAGGAATAAAATCCATCTCTTACTGGTGTTTAAGTGTAATACCAGCGATTGAATAAAATGTGTGTTGGGGCGTGTAGAGCCGGACCATTCGTTATAGAATGACCTCAACGCTGACCTGCGACGTCGCAACCCAAGGACAGTGGAGACAATAACTCATTGCGGATTCACACTCCTCATGTGGAGTTTTTGATCTCCCATCGAGCGCCTCCCCAGGTGGCGGATAGGGGAATGCCCTCCAGATATGGTGGGTACCGGGGAAATAAAATACGCGGGGTGGACCAAAATCAAACCTGCTGCCTTGCAGGAAGTGGAGGGAACCACAAAGGCTAGGGCACCTTACCCGAAAATAAAGGCATCTATTCAGAGAGCTGAAAGGGACAGCCCCCCAGATGGTTATGCACTAACAACTCTGTCATATAAAAAAATATTGTTACAAAAGCCTATACACACAAGAAAACCCGGACAGATCTCAACGGAAAACGACCTAGGCCTGGAAAAGGATGCGTTGGATTGATGATGTAGAAGCAGATCTGCAACAGCTTGGGGTTAGGGCGTGGAGACGAAAGGCCCAGGAGAGATCCGAATGGAAGAATGTGTGCAAGCAGGCCAGAGCCCTTCAAGGGCTGTAGTGCCACTAACATGGATGGATGGATTTGCACTCACCTGTGACGTGGCGACGAACTATTGGTCTTCACTGCCCACAGGTTGTGACGTTGCAGGTCAGTGTTCAGTGTTACTTCAAAAAGTAACATTAGTTGTGAAAAAATAAAGGCGGTCGGTCGTTGTGCTGGCCACATGACAGCCTCGTTAACCGTAGGCCACAGAATCAGATGACCTTTACATCATCTGCCCTATACACTAGTGTAGACCACAAGGTCTGAAAGGGGAACTTTACTTTACTTTATTTTAGGATAGTAGCAGAGAAATGATCTGGTTTTATAACACCCGACACTTAGAAGTTTAGACAGCAATTCCACACACACACACACAATACAATCTATGATTGCACTCACTCACGTACATCAAAAGGCCCCCCCACACACACACACACACTTACACACCAGACATCGCTGCTTGCTGTTCCCAGTTTACGCTGCACTCTGCACCAGCCTCATAGAGCCGTGCTATCCTTTTATTTGCTTACTATCTATCGACACCCCCGTGTGTATGCGAGCTGCCGAGAGACAGGATTGCGAAATACAATGATTGAAAGTCAAGAGCACGTCCAAACCAAAACTAAGTCGTTGTCCCATGAACCAATTTAGGAAAACACAACGGCCTTTTTTTTATTATTTTCAACACATGAAAATGACACAAGAACTCACGCACTAATAAATTATTGTAAATAATAATCCAACTTTGTTGGTTCGGAAAAATGTGTTTATAATGTAAAGGAAGATAAAAATTATTGTCGCCAAATGTTATCTGAATATGAAATTGTTCACTATGTATTGATATGTGTTTTTATTTAAAAAAAAAATAATTCTGTAATTCAGTAATAGGAGAGTGTTCTTTTCAATCCAACTATTATTAACATTCCTAAATTGAAATCTTTTTTTTTTTTGTTGTTGTTGCTGTTGCACTTCATAAGAATAAAATGGTTTTACGATATTCATTTACAAATATTGTTATTATATACAATACACGTTTAACTTATTTTTTTTTAACTTAAATAAGAATTCTGATTGTTTTATAAAACATTATGTAAAGATTGTCTCCCCTTCCATTTAATTTATTTTTCAAAAGTAAGGTTTTTGGTATAAAGCAGCTCCGGTATCTTTTGTGAAAAATAATATTCAATGAAAGTAAATGGTGTCAACTTGACCGAAGCAGAATGTAAAATTATTTGTAAATAAAATGACTAAACTAATCTAACAAAATCCCCAAAATGATCTGCTAAGGGCTTGTTAGGCAGTACTTGATATGTATTTATATGCACTGGACAATGCACCTTTTAAATTACAGATAATATATGTAATTAATCTTCGCATTTTCTTTACTTTGGAGCAATGGATTATGTGTAACTAAAAAGGCTCTACGTCTTAACCTGTATTTAGACTTTTACTGTTGTTAAAAATGAAAAAGAAAATCCTCCTCCTTTGTAACAATGGACCTCATTCACCAATCGTAAACAAACAACATTTAGCCACGTGATTCTATATATCTTCTATACAAATTATGTAATGGATAAAGGCTTTCACGTGATACGTATTTTTCATTGTTTTATCAATATTATGAGGAGGCTAAATGTGTTTATTTACGATTGGTGAATGATGTCCATTCACTCGCTCGCGAGGGGTGACGGGAAGATGAAAGAGCACACTCGGACCATTCGTCCTAAATGACTAAAATTTAGGTCATAGGTCGGCCTGGAAGTCCTAAACAAAAAGAAACGAGTGCAAAGAATTTAGAGCGCACGTTTTGTTGTTGTTTTTTTTTTGTCCGGCTGGGGAAGATGATGTTGTAGCCCAGCGTTTCACAACTGAACATTCTAAACTCTCTTTTGGGTGAAGCGCTAATGCCCCAAATCCTTAAAGGCCTTTGTAAAGTTCCCCTTTCAGACATTGAGGTTTATAGGCCAGATGATGTAAAGGTCATCTGATTCTGTGGCCTACGGTTAACGAGGGCGTCATGTGGCCAGCACAACGACCAGCCGCCTTTACTTTTCCCCAACTAATGTCAGGTACCCATTAGAGGTGGGTGGACTCAGAGGCGCCCAAAGATCCCGAAATAAAAATCCCAGTCTTCACCAGGATTCGAACCCGGGACCTCCGGTTCAGAAACCAAGCGATTTATCACTCAGCCACAGGGCCTCCTAAAGGCCTTTGTGGTTTGTTGCTTTGTTCTTTCACTATGGATTTAAATTGCCTATTAAAAGTAAAGAAAGGTAGTAACCCTTTAGGGCAGATGATGTTAAGGTCATCTCTTCCTGCCAGCACAACGAACAACCGCCTTTACTTTCCTCAACTTTCTGTCTTAACCGAGATTCGAACCCAGGACTCAAGGCTGGGAAACCAATCGCTGAACCACTGAGCCTATTATAAGCTAATATAAAAGTCTTGCTAGCCAATCATAAAATGATCTTTACCGGTATTTACACAGTTCCACTGCAGGAGTGAAGTGTAAGATATTGAAGACACCCTAAAGTCAGCTCAACTCTACCAACGAGTGCTGCCGAAGAGATAAGCCGCACTTCCGTGGGAGTTGGAGGGGGAGGCAAGAGATACTAATCTGGGATAGGTGACTATCTCGTTAACATTTACTCTCCCACATCAGCCGCTTATCGCCACATTGACCACACAAGCTCACAAAGAGTACACACACAAACTGTATCTAAACTTTGTCAACAAAATGTGGAACTATATTATCCGAGATATGTGTTTAAAATGATCCGAGATATGTTTTTTAAAAATTATCAGAGATATGTGTTTAAATGTATCCGAGATTTG
>JADKLZ010061159.1:3420-15494 GCA_021533235.1 Biomphalaria straminea | reverse complement strand
AGGGGGTCGCGGCAGATAGAAGGATTGTAAAAAGGGGTCGCGGCAGACAGAATGATTGTAAAAAGGGGTCGCGGCAGACAGAAGGATTGTAAAAAGGGGTCGCTGAGCATAAAAGGTTAAGAACCGCTGTTCTAGATCTTTAACTTGACCTATTTCTTGAGACATGGCAGAATCTGGTTTGGCGACAAGGGGGCACGATACCCCGTGCGCCATCCGTTTGGGGCGCCACACGTAGAGAGCCGCCAAAAAAAAAAGTAAAATTAGTGTAGATATTTAAGTTGGGTAATACATTTTATTATATTATTATTAAGTACTTTTTTTTTTACTCCTATATTTTCTATGTGATGTTCATAGAAAATGGGTGTGGGGACGAACGAAGTTTTTTGCCTCGGGCGCACGTCTTGCTCACTATGCCTGTGGGTGTGGCTAATCAAGTCAATTCTGGAGTGGCAGATTATTCTACAGTTCGTGCATGTATGCATCTGTTTTGGGGCTAGCAGCGTTCCTTTTTCTTTCTCTTGACTAAGGCCTCTTCATTTCAATTGCTCTCAGCGAGGATCGTAACATGTACATTCTGTTTCCATGCACTCCGGTCTTGGGCTATTTCCACCCACATAACTTTAGTCAATGTCAGCGGTTCTCATGTCTCGCTTGTAGACATCTTGCATACATCTATAGGTTGGTTAGTCTTGACTACTCTTGACTTCCTCCACAAGCTCAGCATATAAGATATATTTCGGGATTCTATCATCCGGCAAGAAGGTGACATTAAAAGACTAGCAAGAGACCGTGTGGAGAGACGTGTTTTTACTGAGACCCTATGTTCCATGAAAAACACAAAGGACAGATAATGATTATGGTCGTTAAACTGCAGCACATACTGCAGACTCTGACATTACAAAACAGTTGTATGGTAAGAATTCGTTTTCAGCTCTTAAAAAAAAATTCGAATTCCGCCAGAAATGACAAGACGTTCATTCGGCTAATTATGTCACGAAATCTTCAGGGCATAATAGAAATTAATTCTATGTAGAAAATGACTCCATGGATCCTCCGAGTCGAAAACTTCACAGTTCAAAGCGAACGAACCACTAGACCATTTAGATTCCAGTAAAAAAATCTTAGCCATTCTGTGTCTAATATATTCTTACTTGTGTGTCGGCCCTGTTAAAGATTAGTGGGGGAGGAAGGTATATTGAGGTGGGGCTGGACTGTTGACCTCTGGCTAGCAAATCGCATGCTGATGAAACACTACTAATTAGAAGGATTCTTTCGTGCGAATCTTTTGTTGTAAATGAAGGCAAATAATTTAACCAAAGGGAGTCAAAGTGAATGTGAATGTTTAACAGTTTTTGTCACTTGTCTTTAGCTCAGCCTCCTATCCCCCCCCCCAACCATACAGTATTGTTTCAAGAATGGTGGTCACACATGCTACACAGCAGTTAGACAAATACATCTTCCTCTCCCACGGAAAGACTTCCCAATCTACCGTGTCACTCACTTCCTAACTATTTGTGTATTTATCCTGCAGAACTTCTTTACGACATCTTATCTTATATAATACAGACGTTACTTCAAAAAAGAAGACTTCATCACCTTTCGTCTCTACTCTGCAGGACGCAAAGGTGTCTCTCTCTTTACCAATGGGTGGAACTCAGTTGAGTTGCTGTTTCACAGTATTGTGTTTATACGATCAGTTGTGAATGGCGCATTGGTGCGCTTTAAATGCTCCCCAAATACTTTAGTTTCGATGTCTTGCTTTAATGCAGATGAACCTCCATTAGACTCGAGTAATGACCCTTGACTGAATCTTTATGCCTAATGCTGCAATGAATAAAGAAAATGAATCGGACCACTTTGTGAGAGTTTACAGCGCTATCCAGGACCCCTAACTGGTTTAGGAGAGCACTTTGATGTACCATCCTTCGTAGGAGGGGCTTCACAAGTAATAGGTTGAGAAACATTGTTTTTAGTTGTTTTTTAACACGATGCTGGAAAAAACCGTTTTCCATCTCCGGATATTGGCATCTGTTTTTTTTTCTTCTTCTAGGTAATCAATCTTTAACACTATCCCAGAGTTGGCAACTGTACATGTCATGTTTATTTTGGGATGTGTAAAGGGGGGGGGGGAGGGCTAAAGCACTTTCACCTACACTATTCTTAGAATCTATATTATTATGCTAATAATGCATTTTTTTGGTGGACTAAAATTATTGAAATTCAATTGGTTAGTGCTTGCATATTTGATCTTTTAACACTGCATCCCTCCACACCAGAGTCAGTTTAAGTAAGTGGCCTAAAAGGATTTACCAGAAGAATATATCCGTCTGGCAGTGTGAAAATCTCTTGACTTTTTAAAATATAGTTTAATCATAACTTAGTGCTATTTTATAAATCAAATGAATTTAATACTTCATAAGTCCTATATATTGGTCAATGCACTCACAATCACTCATAACTAAAGAAAAGAAGACATTTGTTTTACAATATCCTTCAAGAAGAGTAATTCGTAATTTTACAATAGAGAAATAAAACCAGTCTGCTGACCGTGTCCTTCAAAACTGCTCTTTACCAAGAAGACACTGGCCCTAAAACACCCCAATAGAAAGAAAACTATATGGAGAGCTCAATGATTTGGAAACCACTGTGCAGTCCATATATTAGTCTAGTCATCGGAACGCTTCAACATAAAAATGAGAACGAGGAATAAGAAGCCCCTTCACTGACTCACTTAAAGATATTATAAACGTAGGCCACAGAAACAGATCACCTTAAGATCATCTGCCCTAAGAGATCGCATGCTCTGAAAGGGGAACTTTACTTTCACTACAACCTAAAGAAAAAAATGTTTATGGCGTATATTTGCGCCAATGATAACCTACTGCAAGACGTTGCTCAGTCTAAAAACTAATGTTCAGGGCCGGTCTTAAGCCACTGCGACCTATGCGGCCGCAGTGGGCCCCGCGCTTTCATAGGCCCCGCGCTAAGTATATGTGTAATAGCATAATGATGCAAAATATACGAAAAAGTCGTGGAAATTATTATTAAAATGTCATGAAAACTGGACAAACTTGTTATATGGAAAAAAAAATCTTACGCGAAAAAAAAAGCCTTGTCAGCTTTCAAATTTAAATAAAAATATAATTATAATAGGGCGAATTTAAACCGAAACCGAAAGTTCCAATACTTTATTTACACTAATAGTCACTGGCATATAAATGTAGATCAAAATCTATCTGAATCTCATAAAACAATGAAAAGCGATATTTTTTTGAATTTGATTAGATGTAGAGACCTACATCTAGAATTAAAATGAAAATGTTGTATACGTCTAGATCTAAATCTAGACAGATTTGGTGTAAAATATCTGTCACTATTAGACTATACTAGAACGATACAGGTCTACTAGACCTAGATGATATTTAGTAGGTTTTTTGGTGAAAGATGAAATAGAAAATGACCTAAAAGGTCAAGGGATGTTGGTAGAAAATATGTATCTAGCTGGGAAAAGAAGAAAGAAGCCAATGAGGCTTCAACTAAGAACCAGATGGATGCCTTACATACGTTTTTAAAACAATCAAACCCGAAAATGAGAACATAATCACTTGTTGTGAGACAGCTGAAACAGATTTTATGAAGAATACGAAAACTGCAGTGGTGAATGTCGTAAGAGAAGAAGACAATAATGTAACAACTGATCAACATGTAGTTATAGATAATGAGCTAAATGTGGTCGATTTATTGAGAAATCTGGATGAGCCTGCCATGTGGCTAGAAAAAAATGGAAAGATCTTGTATTTACTATCTATTAAAAAATTTTTGCAAACCGAACCTGGACTCGTACAACAATTTGATGACTTGGCTAAAGAAACTGAGAGTTGATGGATAGGTTTGTTCAAATTCTTATGACAGCCAAGAAGTTGGCTGGAAACATGGATGTTGATGAAAACTTTCCAGCCAAACGTCAAAGGAAAATGTAGTATGTTAAATCTGATAAAAACTTTGCACCTGGAAAAGCTGAAGATTGCTACAGGATAGATTGCTTCAACAGAAATGTGAACAATGCAATTTAATCCTTGCAGCCGAGACTTGAACAGCTGAAATCAAGCCACAATCTATTTGGGTTTCTTGACAGCTTCAAGATCCTTCAGCTTGATGACGTCCGAAAGTTTGGCGGGAGCCTCGAGAAAGCATTGACGTCACCAGCAGACCAGTCAGCAGATATATATGACCGAGAATTAGCAGATGAAATGGAATCTTTAAGGTATATTCTACAAAATACCACCAAAAGCCTGATAAAATTTTAGCTTATCTGTCCAGTAATGAAAGGTACACTGCTTTCCTAATTTAATATGTTGCACTCAGAATTTTTTAAACAATACCCGTAACTGTGGTATCTGGTGAAAGAGGCTTCTCGCGCCTTAAACTAATCAGGAATTACATACGGTCAACAATACACGAAGAGAGATTGAACAATTTAGCAATTCTTGCTATTGAGCGTGATCTATGTAGGAAACAGAATTTTGATAATCTACTGTATGAGTTCGCTACACGCAAGGCTCATAAAGTAAGTTTGATCGTGATTTTGTACTTAGTTAAGAATGTATTAAATGAATAAAATGAATTTATTTTTAATACAAAATCTTACTTTTCATGTATTATCCTTATCCCTACCCATAATGGGCACCGCGCAATCCGTTTCGCATAGGGCCCCGCAATTGCTAGGACCGGCCCTGCTAATGTTGCTTTATAATCTGATACATTAGCACCCAAGGATTCTCTGAAATATTTGAACAGCTTCAATGCTAGAATCCAAGAGTTAAAGGTTACTTTGCTTTTTTTCTTTTACATATCCTATTATAAGCTAGCAAATTCTTCGTGAGTTAAAAAAACAACAACAGAAAAATTTGTGTACACTAGGATCTCGAAAATGGCTCTAAGGATTTCCACAGAAATTGGATAGATTATGCACATCTTTGGTAAAAATTACTAGTCGCGATGGGGAAACTCTAGTTAGACAATTATAATGTTTTTAAAAATTACCCTAGAATATTAAATTTGTTCTGTAGGTCTTGAGATTCTAAAGGAGGACATTTTTTTGAAATCAATTTCTAATGTTACATTTTGTTATGTTATTTTCTTCTGTAAAGTTTTTTCCTTCTTTTTGTCCTTCTATTGGTTCTTTTTGTCCTTCTTTTTGTTCTTCTTTTTGTCCTTTTTGTCCTTCTTTTTGTCCTTCTTTTGCTCCTTTTTGTCCTTCTTTTTGTCCTTTTTGTTCTTCTTTTTGTCCTTTTTGTTCTTCTTTTTGTCCTTTTTGTCCTTTTTGTTCTTCTTTTGCTCCTTTTTGTCCTTCTTTTTGTCCTTTTTGTTCTTCTTTTGGTCCTTTTTGTCCTTCTTTTTGTCCTTTTTGTTCTTCTTTTGGTCCTTTTTGTTCTTCTTTTTGTCCTTCTTTTTGTTCTTCTTTTGGTCCTTTTTGTTCTTCTTTTTGTCCTTTTTGTTCTTCTTTTTGTCCTTTTTGTTCTTCTTTTTGTCCTTCTTTTTGTCATTTTTGTCCTTCTATTTGTCCTTCCTTTTGTCCTTCTTTTGGTCCTTTTTGTCCTTCTTTTTGTCATTTTTGTTCTTCTTTTTGACCTTTTTGTTCTTCTTTTTGTTTTTCTTTTGGTCCTTTTTGTTTTTCTTTTTGTCCTTCTTTTATTTCGTCTTTTGGTCCTTTTTGTCCCTCTTTTTGTCCTTCTTTTTGTCCTTCTTTTTGTCCTTCTTTTTGTCCTTTTCGTTCTTCTTTTTGTTCTTCTCTTTTGGTCCCTTTTGTCCTTCTTTTTGTCCTTCTTTTTGTCCTTTTTGTTCTTCTTTGTGTCATTTTTTATATATTTTTTCTTCTTTTTTCCATCTTTACAAGTGCGATGGGAAAGCTCTAGTTAGACAATTATAATTAGATTTTAGATTTTAAATTCTTTTTTTGTCCTACTTTTTTGTTCTTCTTTTGTCTTGTCTTACTTTCATTCCTTTTTTGTTCTTCTTTTGTCTTGTCTTACTTTCATTTCTTTTTTGCGCTCTTAAGGACTCGCACAAGTTTTTTTACTGCGTAATACACACACACAGACACACACACACACACAGAAGTAAATTGTTGTGAAAAGTGAGTGAATTATTTAGAACCAGGATCTGCGAGCAGTATCCGGATGTATTTAGTGCAGAGACATAAACATTTCACTTTCAGATATCTTATTGATTCATTTTGATTTCGTTTGTAGTTGTCTGCGATCAAACGATTGGTCACCGATGCCATTTTGAGTTCTAGACACGGTGTTGCTAGGCTATAAGCTCAAATGTGTCTATTTTTTTTTAAAATTATGGCTACCTTAAACAAACGTGTTGGAAGGACATAGTGTTAGTTTTAAATGACTCAAACCTATCAGGATAAGCACATAAACACAAACGTCGATGTCCTCATTACGCAACAAACTTGTTTGATATTGGCTACGTATACTATTAAGTGGATCAAAATTACCGGCAATTAACCAGGCAGATGATTGAGTAAAGAGTTAAATGATTTTAAATTGGCATTAATTTAGTGATTCAAGTATTTTGGCGGTACATGATGAGAAGTGCTCTCTCACAATAAGTATATATAACATGAGGTTAACATAGAGACACTTGAATTCTATTGCTTTGTTTTTTAATTCAATTATTAGTGCATATAAGCCTATCGGAGTTTGTTTTCCTAAATATAAACACATCCAATGGTGAGTGTCACCCCCACCCCCAGTGACGCCACTGGACACATCTACTTGATTGTGTAAAGTTAAACAGTTATAATTTTTTTTTCTTACCAGGATATACAGTACAAGGGCACGATGACATACGAAACCAATAATTAGCCACCATCGGTAGCGCAGTGCTTCTCTGGAAGGGATTGGCAATACCTGGGAAGTTACCTTGTAGCGTTCAAAGGTGGCTAGGTCAATGATAGAAAAAATTACACGAGTGCTGAGAAAAGTGCCTAATGCCGTAAGAGTCTAAGTGCCTAATGCCGTAAGAGTCTAAGTGCCTAATGCCATAAGAGTCGAAGAACAACTGAGTTGAGACTGTCCAAGCTAGAACAAGTCAGTATAGTTAAAAGCAGGACTGGTCATGGTCTTGTCGCCTACAGACCTATCTGTAACTTAGGTGCACCCGATCAGCAAACGCGTCTCATGATATCTTGTTTCTATTCCAATAATCTATTTAACCTTTATATTTTAATACATTTGTTTCAAGTCTATATACTGTTTATTTTAGCAGAAACACCCCCACTCCTTTTATTAATTTCATTTTTATCGCAATGCCAATAAAATTATCCACATTTTAACAATTCCACGTAACATACGTTAAAGCTTGTGAATTAAAGTATCTCTTATATACGTTATATCGAATGGCCCTCTTTCTCTCTCTCTCTCTCTGCTGCTCTTTTCCTGCTGTATCCCTGATAATAGATCCTCTAAAATAGTTAATGTTTTCGAGTAAAAAAAAAATATAAAAATCTAAATTCGCTTTTATCATTAATCTTTTTAAAGTGTCCACAATGAAAAGTTTGTTTGTTTATAAATAAAATTTGAAAACACATTGAAGAAGCTATTTTCTACTTTAGAAAAAAAAGATTAAATTGTTTACTTAAGTTTTTGAACAACTTTTTTACCACCCATGAAGAAAGTGTGAATAATAAGTAGGATAATAGTGTTTGTGTGTGTGTGATGTGCAATTATTGTGCCTCTTGAGCTGTCACTCAAACAAAGACTTATAATACTGCCAAATATTGTTTTAAAAATGTCTTTTTATAATCGGTGTGCATATGTTATCTTAGATTAATCTCAGAATAGCGCTTTTAGACATTAGGTATAATTAAGTAAAAGAGGAATTAGAATGGGGGAAAAAAAATAAATAGAACATACATGATCCCTAGGTGGGTAGGGGGCTTCTTAATTTTAAATCAAATAAGACTTTAATAACAATTATTATTAGTACTATGCATAATTTTAATAACAATTCTGTTTTCATATTTGCCTATTCTACATTTTAAACAACAAGACCGAATTAAGTACAATCTCTTAATGGACCTCATTCACTAATCGTAAATAAACACATTTAGCCACATCATAATATTGACAAATAATGAAAAATATGTATCATGTGACAGCCACGATGGATGAAATACTTCGTATAGAAGATATAGAGAATCACGTGGCTAAATGTTGTTTGTTTACGATTGGTGAATGAGGTCCATTTTGGAGGAACTTTCTTAACAAGGGGCAGTTTAGCGATGCCCTACTCGCCTACACGGGAGCTAGCTCAGTCGAAAAAAAAATAGCAACGGACAGCAAAGATAGATTTCTACATTTTTTGTCAGTGTGTAAGTGTGTATATCTAAGGGTTTGTGTGCAAGTGTGTGTGTGTGTGTGTGTGTGTGTGTGTGTGTGTATGTTATCAATTGAATGGAAAGATTTACGTCCTTCGCTGTCAAGAATGTTGAAAAGTTTTACAACCTGCCCAGACAGATATGACACGAGTCTAGGTACTTAGTATGTGGCATGTTCATAAAGGTTATGTTTGTGAGGTTTAATGTATCAGTAGCAAGTGTCCCTCTAGAAGTTGTCAGGAAAGTATCCCTGTAGTATAACTAGACATTGTGTAAGTTACGAGTGATATCTCAAGGAAACAAACAAAAAAACAACATGAATGGTTGTTAACGAACTGATTTCTTCACTAGAATCGAAGGAAATGTTAAGCTTACTTAGTTATTGCCATCCATTGATTGTGTGTTAAACTTCTCTACCAAGAGGCTCAACTAAAACCTTCTTTTTTTACCTGTCACACCTAATGGCGCCTCAAAATCTTCCCTACAAAGTTGGTAAACTAAAAAAATCCTTTCTTTACCATTTAAATCTAATGTCTCCTTAGCATCTGCATACTCAGTGAGCATTTTATGTCAATAGCTCCACCACTAAACACACTGTGGGTCGCATTTACAGCTGATTTACAATATGCAATACAATTTAATAAAAAAGTGTAGAGTAAAAGATAAGCTTATACCATTATTTCTTGGAAGCCGCCTGGTAATGCAGTTTGCGCGCTGGACAGTCTTTCGACCTAATCGATGGTCCTGGGTTCAAACCCTGTCTGCTCCAATTCCCCGTCGTCCTGCGGGAGGTTTGGACTAGGTAGTAAATTATCGTCAACTCTGAAGGAACATCCGAAATATGTAAAACATTTCACGATAACATCTATCTATATATATAATTCTCTTCTTCCCAAAATTCAAAAGTTCAATCGAGCAACACACAACAAGCAACAAGTAAAAGAAACATCACTCATTCATATTTCTGCGGATATAGAGTAATCCCGTAGCGCAGCATGGCGTGAATGGAAAATGGTGTGAATTTGTGTAGTGAATGGAAGGGAGGGTACATAAGTGGAAGCCAAAAGAGATGAACAGGAAGAGATAAGATGAAATTATGTCTATAAGTGTCACATATGCCATTCTGGGTTTGTCTATGTTATTTTTATTTACTAAGGAAACTTGGAAAAACCTAGAATCTGGGTTCTTCTCTAAACTGGAATTACCAGGGAGTTATTTATAGCTTTTCTTTGTCTTTCTAGAAATTAAAATCTATTGGTTGATTTAAAAATAATTAGACATTTTTCTTAAAAACTAGCGCCAGGATATTGGCGGGGCTAGAAAGAACGCCAGTCGATTAAAATAATTTCGTATGAACAAGTCATGTTTTATTAGAGCTCTGTTTATAAGCCTTTGTGATTTTATTTCATGTTGTTTGATCTGCATTGTACATAAGTTGTACTTAAGTTAAATTTGAATTAAAGTTCCAAGTTGTTTTATTTTTACGGAGAAGTTATTGACTTGATTCCTAGATCGTAATAATTCAATATTGTAGGAGTTCAAGACATAGTCCCCGGCAACACAAGATCATTCTTCTACTCAGACAGCAGCTTCCTATAGCACTTCAAGTTAAAGTTAACATCATTCATCAATCAATCTGAAGTAGAGGAAAAGGACTCGTGACATATGGCACATCTCCGACGAAAGAATATTTAAGAAGTATTGTGACATATGGAACCTCCGACGAATAGAAGTACATATGGCAATCTCCGATTAAGATTATAATATATTCTGGACTCCAACGAAATGTCTTCAAAATCTAGGACCAATTTCGAAACTATTCAAAGGAACTTCATTCTTATTTAACGGAGGACAAAAATTTCTGTGTTTGACAGGTCAGTTGGTTATCGATAATTATTTTACAAAGATTTTCGTTACAGTTACGTCTAATTCACGAAATCTATTATATGTAATTGGCAGAAGACCAATATACATAATTACTGGCATTATTAAAAAGACCAGTAAAGCAAATAACTGGCATTATTACAAAGACCAGTAAAGCAAATAACTGGCAATATAAAAAAGACCAGTAAAATAAATAACTGGCATTATAAAGAAGACCAGTAAATAATCATTGTCTGGCACAAAGTAAACGGAAGACCAGATTTAACCAACTGTTAAACCAGAACAAATGTACTCGGCTCAACAGATCTGTATATCAAGACTTACGACTCCAGTAAAGTACAATTTTACTGTCAAGCATTATTAACAGACTAAGGCTTCAAGAACTCTATTAATATATTATAAGTATATCTGAGATAAGGCAAAATCCTATACAAGAAAATAACATAAAAATCAAATATGGCTTCTAGTTCTAGAACACAACGACTCCTTGAATTGATGGAATTAGCAAAAGAGAAGCAGATTCCCAAGCCAGACCTATGGGCAGAGAGACAAGAAGAGAAAGAATATCAAAGGCAAGAAGCTGAAAAACGCATGCAATTAGAAGAAAAGAAATTGCAAGACGCCGAAAAACAAAGGCAACATGAAAAAGAAAAAATGGAATATGACAAACAAAATAAAGAAAACAAAGAAAACATTCCGAATCAAGGCCAATCAAATATGACCGATAAATACAGACTGATGAACAAAATATCGGCATTTAATGAGAACATTGACAATATGGACTCATACCTCATCAGATTTGAAGAAATAGCTACCACATCCGGTATACCTGAAACACTTTGGTCGAGTTCACTCCTCACTCTCTTGACTGGCAAAGCTGTTAACATTTGCTCCCAACTGTCCAAAAATGAACGCAACACTTATTCCGATATCAAGGAAGCTCTACTGCGCCAATATGGAGCAACCTCAGCAAACTATAGAAAGAAATTCTACAATGAAAGGCCACAACAGAATGATGATCCTCAAATTTTCGTAGCCAATATGTCAATGTGGTTTGATAGATGGGTATCCATGGCCAAAGTAGAAGAAAGTTACCAAGCTCTTCGTCAACATATTATTATTGACAACATCACACATGCTCACTCAGAAGATATTCAATCCTACATCATAGAAAGAAATCCCACTGACATCCAGACATTAACCAAGATCATCAGGCAATATAAAGCAGCCTATCCAAACAAGTCAGTCAAACCATCTAATGAAGAAAACTTTGTCTGCTTCGCTCAAGACAAAAATACAAGATATAAGCCAGATGACAAAATCAAATGTAACAAATGTCACAAACCGGGGCATTTCACTTCTCAATGCCGCAGCAAGACCACAGAATGTTCATACTGTCATAAAAAAGGTCATCAAATTCATGAATGTTGGAAGAAACAGTCAAGTTCCAAAAATCAAAATTATGATAGACCCACATCACCAACTCAAAGTTACAGCAATAGAGAGCAATACAACTTCCACAAGGCACCTGGAAATAATAAATCAGAAAATAGACCTCGCTACAGAAGTCATTCACAAGATTCCAGACCACAATATGCGCCAAACAGGAGCTCATATAACAGAAGCTATTACAATGAACATTCAACTATGACAGTCATTGCGAAATCCAATGGTCTCAAGTTTTATCCAGGCTTCGTAGGAGACATGAAGGTGGAAGTTCTTCGCGACACCGGAAGCACGTCCACATTAGTACATGAACGCTTTGTACACGCAAACCGCTTCACAGGCAATCATGTCC
>JADKLZ010061150.1:1336-14434 GCA_021533235.1 Biomphalaria straminea | reverse complement strand
ATCTAAGTACTTGTCCAGAAGTAAATATCTAAGTACTTGTCCAGAAGATAGGCGTCCCAAAGGTTGAGATTTAATAGAGTTGAAAGGACTTTTACAATTGATAGTAATTGATAAGACTGCTTAGTATTAGGAAGTAACTCTAGACAGCTCATTCTAACGTATCTTTGAAGGCGTAAAACACTTCCAAATACATCTTGAATAAAGATTTAGAACTTATTTCACAAGTTAAACTTGACTAATTGAGAAATAATTACAGAGTTATATCTAAGTGTTACTTAAGATGAGAATATAACGCATTACAGATTGTCTAATGATTTTTAAAACATTTATTTCAACTCGGACCTATCATTTCCTTTATAATGACATACACCATACAAGAATCACATGTGTGCCCGCCTTTCCTTTTCCTTTATATAAACTTACTTTTCATCAGACACACACATACACACACACACATATATACACACATATACACACACACATATATACGCACACATATACACATATATATATACACACACACAGCACAGAACTAAGACGCTCGTTTCTTTTTTTTTTTCATGTTTGTGATCGAGTTTAATTTCAAAAAATCGTAAAACTTGATCATTTGAGCACAGTAGCATAGCAATAGCGAGTTGGAGGCTCGGGGTGGGGTGGGGGAGGGCTTCACCTCTTTTTGGGGCTCTAGATTTTGATATTCGACATTAAAACATGAGATTATGGCGTAATATTTTATACTAGTCGACCTGCGGCGTAGCGTACGCCACTATTCACTATTTTGCAGGGTCGGTCTTAGTTCACTGTAACCTATGCGACCGCACTGGGTCAGCACTTTCATGGGACCCGCGCTAATTTTAGGTGCATAAATTATTAAATAAAACCATTTTATAACATATAACAGATTTCCCGAGAAAGCTTACAGCCATCTTGTGAAGTTCCTGAGTAACAGTTTCATTTTTCCAGAAAAGTGCGACTAAAAAAATAAACACTTACCTGATGCAGGATATTTGACTACATTAAAAGACCTGTTGGCTCCTCGAAATATATGTGAAGTGGTGGCCATGGTTAGGAAATGAAAGGCAATACGAAGGAGCAAAATCAAAACAAAGCTATGAAAAAAATGAGACCAGATATTGATTTTTACGTGAGGTAGAAATAATAACAAAAGAGTGATCTTTCTTGGTCACAACGGTCCGGCATTACTATTTTGTGACTGGTGAATTGTTCATCCCCCTTATTGTTTTTATTTTTAATGGGATTACTTTTTCCGCAGAAATAAGAGAGTGATCTTTCCTTTACTTCTTGCTCGTCCAAGCTCTTGAGCTAAGAAGAGAATTATATATATATACTAGACAGATATTACCCGCTGCCCGCGGGTCTTAACTTGCGCATTGCTGATGTTGTTAGTGATATAGTGCATTTGAAACAATTAAAGAAAATAATAATGTTCTAAGTAAAGCGAATGCGTGAATTGACGTTAAAATAAATTATGAATGGAGCTAAAAATATCTAATTGACCTTAGTTTACGCGATGTTAGGTTAATAGTTGCATGCAAATCATGTAAAAATGCTTTAGAAAACAAATTTCAATGTTAATTTTATTAAAATATGAAATGAATGGACTATAATTAGTATTTTCATGTGTTAAAGCTTAAAACTATCTTTGCGAAGAGAAATTATATTATCTTAGAATTGAATTCCATTTTTAGACCTAGAGCCTAGATCTAGGAATAGAGAGATGTGTAACCTTTCGGTAATGTGTAATGAAAGTATGTTCAATAGGATATTTATATTCACAGATACAAAGAACAAATTTATGTAAAAAATCCTTTTGAAACACAAATTCGAAGCTTAATTTTGTTAAATAAAAAAATCATTAGACTATATATTGTATTTTCATGCGTCAAAGTAAAAATCTATAAGTGCAAAGTGTATTTCTTAAAATTAGATCTAGATCTAAATCCTTTCGATCTTTTCTCATGTCAACATTGTAACCAAAGCCTAGGTCCATAAATAATATAGCTGTAATAGAGTTGGTCAACTTTTTTTTTTTAGGGTCTTAAGTTTGTTTTAGGGTTACAATGCATACATTTAGGTCTTAGTTAGTACCCAAGGAACATTTCTGCCAAGTAAAAATAAATTTCGGACACTCATTTGGAGGTACCCTTAAAGTGGGGTCCCGAGGGACCATGAAATTTGAACCTCCCTTTCCCCACCCTACCTACGTCACAGATTGACCATATGTTTTTATAACCTTTGTCACATAACAAACATATCGTCATAACTGAAGTAATGTTACAATAAGTTGGGTTCCCGTTCTTCAATATCTAAAACATTATACTTATAAAAAACAAAAACAAAAACTTTCACTGTCTTTTGACTCTAGGTGGCGTAAGTAAAGCCATAGTCAGGACCCATGACTCTTTCACTTTTATTTCCCTCTAGGTGGCGTAAGTAAAGCCATAGTCAGGACCCATGACTCTTTCACTTTTATTTCCCTCTAGGTGGCGTAAGTAAAGCCATAGTCAGGGCCCATGACTCTTGTGGACGTGTGTGTCACGTGGCCTGCAGGGACAGAGAAGCAAGAGAGTACAGGATTTGTTCCGGGGCCATAGCGGTCAATAACGAGAAGCCTAAGATGTACGGGAATAAGTTTGATGAAGGTCAGTAGCGAGGCAATGTTATCATCGTCGCCGACATCATCAGTTTCAGCGTTATTGACTTACTAGTCTCAGGAGAACACGTTATACTTGTATCTGACGTACCGTGACTTACATTATAATATAAGCTGCGGTTTGTTTTATGCGTGAGCTATGTTGCAGCCCGCATTTAAGGATGTGAATCTTGTCTCTGATCATGTGATCTGTATCGTTCGTCTTCGCTGTTTTTGCTACTCAATATTTTATAGTTTTCGCTTTTTAATATTTTTTTTGGGTTTACAGCAAACATTCTTTTCAAAGAGATTATCGTAAAAATGGCATTTAAATTTCAAATATTAATAATTCTGTAAATAATATGAAACCAATAACGGTTTATATTCACGTAAAGGGAAACAATCCTATGAATTAAAACATTATACAAATATTTCTGAATTAACTCCTTTGCTTTTTACTTTAACTGTATGCAGTTTGTGCAAAATAAAAATCGCATTAAATTATTATTATTTTTTTTTACTATTTCTCTTATTAGCTTGCTAGCTCTTTATGGGTAGATCCTTGACATGGCTCTCGAAAATGGTTCTAGAGTAAAAAAGCTAATAGGTAACACAGGGAAAACTCTAGTTTAGGAGACGCGGTGGCTGAGCAGTTAAGTGCTTAACTTTTGAACCGGAAGTCCCGGGTTCGAATCCTGGTGAAGACTGGGATTTTTATTTTGGGATCCTTGGGCGACTCTGAATCCACCCAACTCTAATGGGTACCTGACATTAGTTGGGGAAAAGTAAAGGCTGTTGGTCGTTGTGCTGGCCACATGACATCCTTGTTAACCGTAGGCCACAGAATCAGATGACAATTACATCATCTGCCCTATAGACCACAAGGTCTGAAAGGGGAACTTTACTTTTTCTTTGCATTTGGTGCAATGGAAAAATGCATTATTTTTTTTTATTACTATTTCGCATATTAGCTTGCTAGCTCTGCATGGGTAGAACCTTGACATGTCTCTCGAAAATGGCTCTTAATTAAAAAAGCTAATAGATAACACAGGAAAACTCTAGTTTGATCGTTATAAGACTAGTGAAATAATCATAGCTCATTGATAAATCTAAAAGATTAAAATAGCGCTAAAAAACAATATCTAATTGCACATATTTGTTATTGTTAGGAAAGGTCTTTTATTCATTAAATTAAATGAATAATTGTATAATTATACAATTATCCTTAACATAACCTTTTTTTTTTTTTTTGAAAATTATTTCTATATTTATCTTGTTTCTAATTCGTCCAGCTGTCTTCAGCGTCTTTGAATACTCTGCGGAAAGTCCAGCGCCTAAATTCAAGGTAGACAACCTGTTTTTGACTTTCTATTGCGACTATCGTAGTGACTACCCCTTCGCTAATTTGCCCGCCAAAAAGAAATAAGACATAAGTTCTGGTAAGTAGATTAATTTTAATTACGACATTCTTAACAAATATTTTTTGAAACAAAATTATTCATCAATGGCAAAGTTATATTTCTCAGGTCGAACCGACGAGAAACAGCATTTCAAACTAAATAAATTTGAAAAATATTGACTTAATCAATCGATAAAGTGGCTGACTTGTCATGTGATTGGTGCTCTGGGCTGCAGTCTCCATAATCCGCCATCTCCCGTAGTCCAGTGAAAGGTTTGGACTAGGATTTAATAAGCTTTAATTCTTAACATACGAAACATATAAAATAAATTAACCACACTCTTCGTTTCCAGTAGATATGTAAACATAAAGTTATACGTCTAAAAGTACAACAGGAAGATGTATTTGACGTCGGACTGTCTGGTTTGAAAAAAAAACAACATGACAGAAATATATTAAATAAATGATAGAAATTTCTGGAAAATTTGTTTTTTAGCGGCTCCCCGAAAGGGCGAGAAGACGCAATTAGTCGTGTGTAGTTTGTCTCTCCGAGAAGACACAATTAGTCGTGTTTAGTTTGTCTCTCCGAGAAGACGCAATTAGTCGTGTGTAGTTTGTCTGCCCTTACGTCCCGTTTAGTTCTCGGTAATTAGAAGTGATTAAATTAATGATCTGAATTTCCGGAAAGTTGTTTTTAGAGACCCCAAAATAGGAAATGAGTTTATTAGTTTTGTGTGGTTTGTCTGTCCGTCCATCCGTCCCGTTTAGATCTCTTTTCCGAAAATGAGCAATCTAATATTTATATTATCTATAAAAGCGGATTTTTCAAAATAATGCACCACTTTGTAATGAAAAACTGCAGTCGATATGTGTTTTTTTTTTAAAAAGGTCACGGACTTCTTCATTAATAACTCATTTATAGAATCGCGCATTGGCATGCAAGGTTTCAATGGAAAAAAAGTGTCAATGGAACATGATAAAATAGATTTTCCATTTATTAACTAACTCATTGAATGGAATACTGATTGAAATTTTGTTTTTAAATAAGAATTTTGATTCGTGTTAGTTATAAAGTTTAAAAAATAACGAGCTACTTTTATATCACGCAGTTTTGACATATAAAGGAAATATCAGGTGGCCGAGCCTCGCTCGGTTAAATAATGTCATAAGGAAGGTTGTATACCCAAAGTCATTTTGAAAATTTTTTTATAATTACAAAAATGAACGATCGGATAAAGACTACTAATCTGAAGAGTTTTTTTTTAGTGTTCTGTTTGTTGTAAATGTAATAGTACATGGCGATTAAATATTAAGTCTCATAAGTCCTCCTACAGTCTAGGACTCTAGACAAAACCACAGCTTACGTCTGTCTTATAGTTTTACAATGCCTCTTTAGCGTAAAACTATTATTGACATGGAAGAAAGTCTTTTCAGTGTAACTTCTCAGATAGGTACGTTTAGACATTTAATTTTGGAATTAGTATATTCATTATGGCTTTAGTACGAAACATCGAGTGACGCAAATTTCTACGTTATTGGGTAAAACAGGCACTTTTTGACAAAATAAAATGGCGCATTTTTCTTAATAGTCTTAAATCATTTCATTAGTTTTCTAAAGAAACTTTCCGTGGGGCACCACTGTTACGCCAAAAATATGTTCGTCCCCCATACGGGATATGTGCCCTGCTTAGCCAGACTGTCGGACTATAAGATGTTCATACCGGCTTTTGCCATCCATCCTTCCCAGTGGTGCTACTGGTGCTACAGCCCATGGAAGGATAATGCCTGCTTTTACACATCCCTCCATTCAGACTTCAATCTAGTTCTAGATCTTGACTTAGATCTAGTTCTAAATCTAATTCTAGATGCAATGAAAGTGGAGATATTTTTTTTTTGCGAGGGTCAAGTCTTGTCCAAGTCTGTCATGTCATTTCTAGCTAGCTTACAAGCTAAAGCAGGTCAATTATGTATTTTTTTCATGTTGCCAATTTATCAATTTTGTTAGACAAAGAAATCTTTTTTAGGTTCTCTTTATTACATGTAACATGTTATTAATTTGTATGTATAGATAAGATTAATGATTATTATTTTAAAAAAGTATAAGTGTGCGGTAAATGAATATATGGAGATGCTGTGGCTGAGGGGTAAAGCACTTGGAACCGGAAGTCCCGTGTTCAAATCCTGGTGAAGACTCTTTTGTATACCCTTCCAGGGCCCGATTTTGAGTTTGTGTTTTCACACAAACTGTCTTTGTAAAATTGTTGTTTTGGCGACAATTAAGCTTCCAATGTTGAGTTGCTGCTGGGTATAATGAGCCCATTTGTCTCCCTCGCTATTGGAGTAATATAGGGGCCTCGGTATTTGTTGTTTTTTTTTTGTAAGAATGTCCCATTATGTTTGTGCAACAGATTAAACTATGTCTTTCAACTGTTAGGTATAAATTTATCTACTGACTGATTAGAAACTGTAATCTCAACAATTTAATTTTTTTCCAGATGTTTCCTAATGTTGAATAAAAAAGGCTTTGGATGACAACACATTTCAACTAGAACACAATTGATGGATGTAAATGTTGTCTTTGCATCAGAGAATGTTTTACACCGATTTAAAAGCTGTTGAAAATAAATTATTGTTACTAAACAGTAATGTGTTTATGTGTGTGTGTGTATGTGTGTGTATGTGTGTATGTATGTGTATGTATGTGTGTATGTATGTGTGTGTATGTGTGTGTGTGTGTGCGCTTGATAACCTAATGATCTTAGTCAAGTCGAGACTAACTTAAGTGTGTGTGTGTGTGTGCTTGTTACGTCTCCACTAGCGGATCCAGAACTTTGCAGTGGGGGGAGCGATTTTTTCCTAACCCTAACGCCCAGTAAACTCTAACCCTAAATATAAACGCGCTTATAGCACACAGACACACACACACACACACACACACACATATATATATATATATATATATATATAGGCAGTGGCGTCACTAGGGTCGGTGTCACCCGATGCGGGGAGCTCGGGATGTCACCCACCAACAAAAAAAAAGAATCTCCCCGTAAAAAACAAACAACTATTGTTTATTTTATTTCCTTATGTTGAACAATAAAACTGTAAGCTAATTCATTGATTGGTTATGGAATTCCAACAAAGAATGTTGATCTGTTTTGTAGATTTAAAACAAGAAATTGATAAATTCCATTGAAATCACTCTGACAAACTAGCAAGAGACTAAGGCATCTTGCAACAATTTGTCCAAATTCAGCGAAATGTGTAAAGCAAATCAAGTTGGTGTGTCACAACAGACGCTAGAATTCTTCAACATCGAGACGAATATGAGATTAGGGTGTATCTTATCCCTTTGGGTTCCCATGCCGTAAACCAAACTGAGTTTGATTTTGCAGAAGACATAGCATTAAATTGAAATACAATTAAATGTATACACGATAAGACTGATAAAGACGCCCTGAAAGTTATGAGTGTGCAGGTTACATAGTACCCAATGAACATTGGTCATACAGATCTTGAACAAATAGAAATGTTAACCTATTTAAGCAATGTTATCTCATGATGTTGGATGTCGGATCGGAAGACAGCAGCCGTCTAAAGTATACATGAACAAACAAATCATTTAGCCTAGAGATTAGAATCCACCTAGTAAAATACAATCATTGTCACAACGGCCACCTAATTTCGAGACGTGGAAGGCTGAGGCTGAGCAGTGATGGATAAGAAGGATCATACGAATACCATACAGAGATGATGTTATCAATTGAGAAATAGTTTCGTGCACAGGTATTGGCCGTGTAAGGAAAGTGGTGACCATTAGCGGATCCAGAACTTTGGAGAGGGGGGAGGCGATTTTTTTCCAAACCCTAACCCTAACGCCCAGTAAACCCTAACCCTATGCATATTCGTGCGTACTGCATATATATATATATATACACGAGGATAAAAAAGCAGTGTTTTTTAACCTTCTTGGAAAAAACAAAACAAAAAAACAGTCATGTTGAGGCAAGCTGGGGGTCTGAGGGAGGGCTGTAAGCTTCGCCAGTGGGATTCGGGGCAAAGCCCAGACGCCAAAAGCGTTTTCTTGCATACGTCACTGCAGTGACGCATTGTCCTGACATATACAGCTCATTATTTATCAGTAGATTTCGGGGCGAAGCCTCGACGCCAAAAATATGTTTTCTTGCATTCTCCACTGAAAAAAACGCATTCTCCTGACCTAAAGCTCATCATTCATCCTATAAAAAAAGGACCTTTGAATAATGTTGAAAAATATTCTAATAATATCAATCCATAAAAATATCCATCGCCTCTCCCAACCTCACCATATCGGTCAACATACTAGAGGGAGGGGGGGGCGAAATAATCAAAAAAATATGTAGAAATATAAAATAATTAGTATATATTATAAATATAAGTAATAAATTCATATACCAGTTGTGTTAATTCTATAATAAAATTCGTCCGCCCCACACCCGAAATTGGACCGCCCACCAACTCGAAAGCTTATGGGGGAGGGGGCGAAATTGATGCCACTGCCCCCTCCCGACCCCACGATATCGACCAACATACTAAAGGGGGAGGGCGAAATCATCTAAACATATGTAGAAATTTAAAATAATTAGTATATATTATTAACATAAGTAATAAATTCATATACCAATTGTGTGAATTCTATACTAAAATTCGTCCGCCCCCCCCTTCGGGGGGTGGTGGTCGGCCGATTGGGGGGGAGGCGATCGCCCCTACCGCCCCCCCCCCCCTGGATCCGCCAGTGGTGGTGACAGACCTTTAAATGACATTTGTGAGACATGTTATTAGACAAAACGAGACACGTTTACTAAAGTCAGCCTTAACATGAAATCCGATAAGAAGAACGCTAAATCATGGCAGTCCACGTCTAACACCTTTTTTGTTCTATAGTTTTGAATTTCGTGTGCACCAGCTGAGAAGTGGCTGTGAAAGTCACCTTAGACTGATTTCTGCGAATGAAGCTTGCAGCCATATACGTCTAATGACGTGCGACGGGCTTATTTCTATGTGTTTCTAAATATATTACAATAAAAAATGTTACGTTCGCCACCCAATTGGTCAGAATAGATGTTTGGAAAGCTCCTTAACCTCACTCAGAGTTGTCCGCCAAGCATATTTCTACATTTCTGATCTTTCGAAACTCTTTCTCCTGGTGTCTACAACGCATTCATTTTCTCATTATAGGAAAAGTTACATGTCAAACAATCAAATAAAGAAGGTTTGGGACATGTTGATAAGAAACTGTGAAAGATATTCGAGGTAGTAATTTTCTTTCAAAAAGTTGCATTTTGGAAAAGTACATTTTTTCGACTTGGGCGTCCTTTCCTCCCCCCCCCTCAAAGGGTTTAGGCTGGAAGGTTGTAGATGTATTCGCCCCCCCCCCATCCGCCAACATGGGCACGACATAATATACAGATTGTTAAAAATCAATAACAAGTTTTAATTATATAGATATTTAATTGATTCCTTTTATAAGATGTGATTTCAACAAATAAATGTGACCGCCCCCGCGGCCGAGTGGGGGCGATCGCCCCTACCGCCCCTGGATCCACCAGTGTATATCTCTCTATAGTCTGCGATAATTCAAGTCTAACCATTATTGTATTTATATTTGTGACTTTAGTCTCTGGATCATCTTAGATAATTCCTTTATTTTCATTTAATCGTAACGCGAGCTAGGGAGGTGATTTACAAATTTCCCCTTAAACGAAGCGATGACTATCGAAGGGATTAAGACACCTGACCCCCCAATCTTCGTGTTTACAACTTTCTGCCGATAGGTTTCGTTCCTTTTTTACACGTTTTAGTCCGTGGGAAAATATGTAGTCAACAAAATGCAAACTGTGTAAGTAATTATAGAAACGATACAGTACGTGAATGCAGGGCCGGATTTACATTTGAAAAGGCCCTGGGCTATTTGAGATGGAGGGCACCTTATTAAACCAGATAATATATGTCAATACTAAATTTGTTTTTCGGGTATTTATAGGGTTTATCTTCAATGCTATGAAGAAGTATATAGACAGTGAAAGAATATTTTTTTAAAGAAATCAAATACTTCTTACACTATTCTCAGACAACCCATTTCGTGCTCTAATGGCGCTAGAGACGAATGATATGATGGACATAACATAGCTAGGAAACATTCAATATGGAGCCGACCATCTGGAGAAGCATACCTTACTATAACGGTGAGCCAGTCCAGACCATTCTGTAGTAGGGTTTACAGATAAACTTCGTTCCATATGCTAGGACAAATTTCTACAAATGCTCCTTCGTCCCTAGCGCTTTAAGAGCATGGAATGAGTTGTCTCAGCCAGCCAGGAAAACCAGTGACTTGGCAGAAGTCACTGGGTAACATGCCTGACTATAGGCATGACCCGTAGGACGCAATCATCTTCTTTTTTTTTTTTGAACTAACATCTGTATTTTATAAAATAAAAAGATAAGAAACTAAAGTACTCTGCAGTTCTTAAAATTATCCAAGGTCTTATCCCATTTACCCTAATTTTGACAAATTTATCGAAGATTGTTTTATAAAGACAGAATACAATACCTGATCCTATATTCCCAAAAGTTTTGACATAGGTTGACATAAAAGAAGCGAATATCGTCATAAGGTTGAGTAATCCAAGTACAAAAAAAAGCACTATGAGCAAAAGCAACTATTTTCTTATCTCCTATGAAAGGTAACCATGTCTGTGCCAGAGTCAAAGTTTGATCAAGCACGTGTTTCAGGTCCTGGCATTTCTTATGTCTCTCTTCTTTAATTATACAGGCCTAGGTGTCGCGCCAATCACTGAGTCCATCACTGTTATTTTTACATAAAATAATTGGAAAAAATCTAACACATGAAATTCGAGTTAATGGCAATTAAACCCTACATTCTCAGCAATAATTTTTATCAATCGCCCGTTTGGCATAGAACTAGATTTTTTTTTAGAACTACCTGTCTTGGTACCAAAAAAAAAAACAAACTGATTTTCAAATAAGCCAGTTGACAGACCATTTTATGTTCGGTAAAATAGATATCATCCTTATTTAAATCATTCCATAGCCTAACGTCATTGAGGGTTTTTTTTAAGTGAATGTTCCGTTTTTATAATAGTTTCTAGTTTATAAAACTAATCATTTTGTTCTTTCATTTGTTGATGAAGATTCTAAATAACTAGAGAGATGATCTTGTTTTGGCAACAGGGTTCATTTTGTAGTCAAATAAGAATATCATGTCATAAATATGAGAAATACGTCTACAGCTATCTGCGTAAGAAGTATGTATTCAAACCATTTTAAAATAAATATTGTAGCTCATATAATAGCTTATGTCAACTCACTCTGTCTTTCTGCCTGGTCAAAAGCTTGTACCACTGGCGGATTCAGGAGTGTGTGTAAGTGTTTATACATAGGGTTAGAGTTACTGGGTGTTAGGGTTTGGATAAAATAGCTCTCCCCCCCCTCAAAAGTTCTGGATCCGCTAGTAGTTTGTACACGTTATTTCTCCGACACCCAATCTCGGATCAAGCTGGAATTTTGCACATTTATTTCTTTTACACGACAACACAAAAATAAAATAAGACCAATTAGTAAATCAACTATTGTTTATACATTACTTTGTTTAATATCTCAAACAAGGAAAAGAAATAGTACTTGACTGATGTTGGCTGAATTAGTCCCCTTTATAAAATGTTGTCTGAGGCTTACTACAAATTATATGACTGATCCAAACTTATTGAAACTCAAAATATAAGCTTTGTTTAATAAAAAAGTATTATTTAGATGTTGCTTGTTCCATTAACATATTTTCATTAGAACCATTACTTTCAAATACGTCTTGACATTTTTATTTAACATCAAATGGTAATGATTTAAAGTTTTAAAGTGTTATTATACTGACTGACTTAAGGGTTTAGAAAAAAGCTTTCTTATTTTTTGTCAATTAAAATTCCATCGCAGATAAAATAATTGCATACATTACAACAACCAGGTGAATTATGCACAACTACCCTAACAGGAATTTTAAAAAAATCAGAACATTGTAAAACAAAAATTTATTGTAGAAAATATTTGACCTGTATTTTGTATAGATAATGATTAAAAAAAACAATAATGAAAAGAATACATTAGGGTTATATATTGGTCGGTTTATAGAGCAATGACAGTTCATTGTCATTCACCCATTCTTGGAACAAGTTGAAACTTTAAGTAAATACATCGTGTCCTAACAAAACATGGATGAATAAAATAAAAGTATCCAAATATTCAATTAATTATTGGCTATTAATTTTTGTTAAATATCTAAAAAGGAAAATAGTTTCTACATTATTGAGAGATATAGTAATAAGTGTGACTTTCTTCCCATTAGATACCTTTTTTTTAAATATATTTCTTATTTTTCTTGTGTATTTTATAGCTTTGAAAGTCTGAGATAATATCTTTTGCATCATCAACAGAGCCTTATTGAAATACGGTCAAAATTCTTGGAAGTATAGCTAACAGTTAACCTTTGATAAAACGACTTTTCTTTAATCCGACACACTCCGGGTCACGTGACTCTCGGATTATCAAGAGTCAACTATTTTTATTTTTAATTTTTAAGCAAACTGACTTTAATTCTACAGACAAGGCAAAGTTTTCAGTTACATATTACTACACTGTTAAGGAGCGATGCCTGTAGATTAGCATATATTTGTAACACAATACACTTTAGAAATTATAAGCTGATGACACAATAGTTTAAAAGAAGTGACATTAGAGATTATTTGTAAAAAAAAAAAAAGAAAAAAAATGGCGTCAAAGAGATAAACAAAATGTGCTCATGTTAACAATAACGTACTTTCTCGTATATAACACGCATCCGCGTATACCCCCCAAAAAGTTCAAAAGCATAAAGTAAAGCAAAATCGTATAATATGCACCATATATACCCCGTGCCAATCGTCACTTGCCGTAAGCGTGTCACAATTGATTACCAGAATATTAAACATTCTCTGTCGCATCGGTACTATTTGTTTTC
>JADKLZ010061149.1:20445-33618 GCA_021533235.1 Biomphalaria straminea | reverse complement strand
TTACGTTTGGCAAAGTTTTTAAGTACATCATCAAAGTTAATTTTGCGCAACAAGTCCGCCTCAATCATCAGCAGAGACAAGGAATCATACCTTTCTTGTTTCATTGTTGATCTACTTGGATTTTTTTTTTACGTTTCAACAGAGAAAAAGAGCGCTCAGTTGAACAGTTCGTGACCATTGATGTTAAAAATATGCGCAAGGCGATTTCTACATTTGGAAAAGCACACTCGATGTTGTCTCTAATTATTACTTTGTAGAGTTCTGCATGACTGAACGTGTTGTTCTCAGATTTTGATTCACGAAACTTGTGGCGAATATATGAGTGGAACTGTTGTAGTTCATTATATAAATTATTGTTCAGATCTTCAGGATAAGCATTACTTAGTGCTTCACAACACTGCAATGTTTGTGGTACATCGACCAAACAAGAAAATCGAACTACTATATCATTATATACCTGCGCTCGTCTACTCATCTCTGTCTCAAGTTTGTCAACAATAGCGTAGAAAGTAGATATAGGCCTACGAAATTTGTCTCTAACATTCAGTGAGACCTCAGGGGCATTACCATCAATGGCCACTGTCTTTCGATTACGATTACGGGTCAAAGTTGCCTTATATTCCACACCTGGTGTTAGTTCTTTTGCAGCTTCTTCAAATCTTTTAAATTCATTCCTAGATTCATGCAAGTGATCTGCTAGTGAGGAATACAAATCAGCACAAGTTTTCAAATTCACATGCTCATTTTTGTAGAGCTTGACTGACCCTATGAAAATGTTGTAACACTTCTTCCCAAAAGACAAGCATGAAAGCAAATTCTAATTCTTGCATCTTCATTGCAATGTTTTCTGCTTCTCTTCTGGTGTCCCCCTTCTGTGACTGGTCTTCTTGTAAACATTCTAACGCTTCTATAATCTGAGGATGAGACTTTACAATAGCTTCAATTGCAACAGCATGTGCCTCCCATCTGCATTCAAAAGGCATCCTTTCAGAATCTTCCATCTGTTGGTTGAAGCTGAGAAAATATATAGATCAGTTGCACTGTATGGTAGAAGTTTACTGCCTCTAAACAAGAGTTAACGGCACTTCTGCCTACCAGATTTAGTGAATGGGCAGCACAGGGTATGTATATAGCAAACTCATTTTCCTCTAGAATTCTTTTCTGCTTGTCCTTGTAGCACCCAGACATATTAGCAGCATTGTAGTATGACTGACCTCTGCATTTCGAAAAATCAATATTGCAAACTTCACGTAAGTACTGCAACACTTGCTTAGCATACTGTGTGACTTTGCAGCTCCAAGAAAGTCAAAAAGCGCATAATGGGCTCTCCATTAACACATATCGAAGAACAACGCTTAACTGATCTATATGTGAAACATCTGGTGTTGAGTCTACTGACAAGCTGAAATAACCGGAAGCCTTTACTTCCTCTAAAATTACTTCATGAACTATTTGGGACATAATTTCAATCAGTTCTTCACATATAGTTTTGGATAAATAAGAAGAATTTCCTTTTCCGGAATTTCCATATTTCGCAATGTGTGATGCTAAAAATGGATCAAACTGACTAACCAACTCCAGCAACCCTAGATAATTTCCATTTTGTAAAGATCCAAATTTTTCATTTGTCCCTCTAAAAGCCAGACCACGCTCAGCTATTGTACAAATAACCACTACTGCTCGCCTCAAAATATGTTCCCAGTAACTGTACTCCTCATTAATTTGCTCTTCTAGCTTTTGTAGTAGACCCGAGCCTTGTCGACGAGTTAGGTAAATTAACATGAAGTCTTTATGAGTAGCGCTTTGTTCATGATTATCAACTTGAATGTTTATTTTTCCAGCCACTGAACCCATTTTTATCAGCCAAACTTGTGGAACCTTTAAACGCTAAAAGTTTACAAACAAAACAGTACACAGATCCTGTGGATGGTGAATACAATAACCATTCTCTCCTGTACCCTACTGCTCACCATTTGCTTTTGTGCCATAGAAGAGTTTTTGAGAACAATATCTTGTTATTTTTCCTCCAGCATAAATACGGCAAGATTTATCAAAGGGACCATTATGATGCTGACAGTTAGTGGGCGCACAGTCAACCTAGTAAGCCATATCATCAGCCGAGAAGTCAATTCACAGTCCTGGATCTACCGCTTGATTTAATTTATATTCTCCATCTCTATCTTTATCATCATCATCAGCAGACTGAAGTGGGTCACCACAAACTTCATTTTCAAGCACTAATGCAGTGTCTGGATTTGCAGAACAGCCTATAGTAGACTTATCAAGAGGGTTGATAGTGTCAGTAAAATCCTGTTCCACCTGTTGCTTAACTGAAACTAAATAACTTGTTAATTTTCTGCTCTTGTGGACTGTGGACTTGTGGTGCCCCCCAAACGCTTGGTGCCCTAGGCACGTGCCTTGTTTGCCTAATGGTTAATCCAGGCCTGCACTTGATCGTTACAAGACCAATCACTGGTCTAGTCTAAATCCACTTGATCGTTACAAGACCAATCACTGGTCTAGTCTAAATCCACTTGATCGTTACAAGACCAATCACTGGTCTAGTCTAAATCCACTTGATCATTACAAGACTAATCTCTGATCTAGTCTAAATCCACTTGATCGTTACAAGACCAATCACTGATCTAGTCTAAATCCACTTGATCGTTAAAAGACCAATCTCTAGTCTGTCTACATAATTGTTATATTAGGCCTACTACACAGGCCAAGTTGCGATTTGTATGTGTTTAGACCAGTGGTTCCCAAACTTTTTTGTCTCGTGGACCCCTTGACATGTTTTCTGGTTTTCCGTGGACCCCCGCCCCCCCCCCCCCCGTTTAAGTTATATTGAATTTTTGAAAATTCATCAATTTCGAATTACACATTTTGTTTAAATAATTTTCAACCAGTGACATGAGGAGTAACTCCGCCTGGGTACACCTTATAGGGGTATCTTGCCGGTCCCAAGCCCGGGTAAAGGAGGAGGGGTGATCGTAAGGCTAGCAACCTCACATCACTAAACTATTGCTACAGAAACCGTAAACGCACCAAACCAACTAGAACTTGGCCAGGAAGGTTCCTCTATGGAAGAGTTTATGACGTGTACTAGTGAAAGCCGTCTGGAAGCTAGCACACCGACAAACCTTCTGACGACCAAGACCTCAACCAGGATAGGGACCTGGAACATCAGAACCCTATACGATAGTGGCAGAATAAACGAAGTGGCAAATGAAATGAGAAAGTACAAAATCAAGGTTCTAGGCCTCAGTGAAACACGATGGAATGGAAGCGGTCTAAACAATCTGACAACTGGAGAAAGCATTATATATTCTGGACATGAAGATCTAGATCACGATCACACACAGGGAGTAGCACTTCTACTATCAAGAGAGGCATCAAAGGCTTTGTTGGGATGGGAGCCAGTTTCCTCAAGACTAATGTCAGCCAGGTTTAATGCAAAGGGAAGGAAAATAACCATTATCCAGTGCTATGCACCCACAAATGCAGCACCAGAAGAAGAGAAAGAAGATTTTTATAACGTTCTTCAATCTATACTAGAAAAAGCACCTAAAAATGATATCAAGCTTATTATGGGTGACCTGAATGCAAAAGTAGGTACAAACAATGCTGGAAAGGAGCTCTACATGGGTAAACATGGTACAGGCACATGCAATGAAAATGGGGATTTATTTGCTGATTTCTGCGCATTCAATGATCTCATCATAGGAGGAACCATCTTTCCACATAAAAATATACACAAGACAACATGGATTTCCCCAGATGGTAAAACGGAAAACCAAATTGACCATTTTGCAATCTCCCGAAAATGGAGGAGAAGTCTACTCGATGTTAGGGTGAGACGAGGAGCAGATGTAGCTTCTGACCATCATCTACTAATAGCGACAGCAAGGATCAAACTTAAATCCTTTAAGGATTTTTCAGACAGACCACACTACAAATTCAACACCCAGTACTTGAAGAGCGAGGAAAACAAGGTACTCTTTAACTGTGAGGTTAAAAACAAATTTGAAGTACTTGCTGGACTAGTGTCAGATGAAACCCTTGAGCAGCACTGCCTCACTCTCCAAGAGATATGGAAAAGCACATGTACAGATGTCCTAGGCAGGAAAACGAAACAACACAAGGAATGGTTGTCTGCTGAGACATGGGGCAAAATCCAGGAACGGAAAGAGCTAAAAGAAAAGATAAACCAATGCCAGAATGAAGAGCAAAAAGCTAACCTTAGAGCCCAGTATTTTGCTGTAAACAAGTCTGTAAGAAAGAGCGCAAGAGAGGACAAAAAACGCTTCCTTCATGAAATGACAGTCGATGCAGAAAAGGCAGCAGAGCAAAGAGACATGAAAAGGTTGTATGACATAACAAGAACCTTAGCAGGAAGAAATACCAACACCAACAAGCCAGTGAAAGACAAACAAGGAAAGATCATCACCAGTGATGTTGGACAGAAGGAAAGATGGGCAGAACACTTTCAAGAAATTTTGAACCGACATCCTCCTGAATCGATTCCGGACATACCCCCAGCAACAGAAGAAATGGATGTTAACACAGGTCCTCCTACTAAAGGGGAAATCATCAAGGCCATCAAGAATGCAAAAAGTGGAAAGGCGCCAGGCCCAGATGGTATACCAGTAGAGGCACTAAAAGCAGACCCCAAAATATCAGCTGAAATGCTGCACCCATTGCTATGCAAGATTTGGGAACAAGAACAGGTCCCAAAAATCTGGAAACTGGGTTATCTAGTTAAACTACCCAAAAAAGGTGACCTTACCCAATGCAACAACTGGCGAGGAATCATGTTACTGTCAACCCTTAGCAAGGTCTTAACTAGGATAATATTAGAACGCCTGAAAGATGCTCTAGATAAAAGACTAAGACCAGAACAGGCTGGATTCCGTAAGGAGAAATCATGCACTGACCACATTGCTACACTACGTATTATCATAGAACAATCTATCGAGTGGCAATCTCCTCTGTACATGACCTTTGTTGACTTCGAGAAAGCCTTTGACAGTATTGACAGAGACATAATCTGGAGACTGATGAATCACTATGGAATCCCAACAAAATTCACCAATATCATTAAACAGTTATACGATGACTCATCTTGTCAAGTAATACACAATGGTAAGCTGACCAACCCTTTTCAGGTAAAAACAGGAGTAAGACAGGGATGTATGCTTTCACCCTTGATATTCTTACTGGTGATTGATTGGGTCATGAGGCAGACAGTCTTAAATAATAAAAGCGGCATACAGTGGACACTAACACACCAATTAGAAGACCTGGATTTCGCCGATGACATCTGCCTTCTCTCCCATACACAACAAAATGCTCAGACCAAACTCACCAGACTCTCAGAAATAGCAAAAAGGACTGGACTTCTAATCAATAAAAAGAAAACAGAAGTTATGAGGATCAACAATAGACAAGAGAACCCAATCATGCTACAGGGAGAAAACATCCTTGATACAGACCACTTCACCTATCTCGGAAGCAGAGTTAGCAAAGACGGTGGAGCTGATGATGATGTACTAATTCGAATAAATAAAGCTAGGTTTGCCTTCTCAACTCTTCAAACAATCTGGCGCTCCAAGGCAATATCTCTACATAACAAAATAAGAATCTACAATACTAATGTTAAGTCTGTTCTCCTTTACGGTTCAGAAACTTGGAGAGTCACTAAAAGAAATACGGAAAAGCTCCAAACTTTTGTTAACAGATGCCTACGCCGGATATTAGGAATTAGGTGGCCAGAAAAGATTACCACTACCGATTTGTGGAACAAAACTAGACAAAAGCCCATAGCACAAGACATTACCAAACGAAAATGGAGCTGGATAGGACACACCCTGCGGAAACCAGCTACCAATGTTGCAAAGCAGGCTCTTGACTGGAATCCACAAGGAAAGAGGAAAGTAGGCAGACCCAAGCAAACCTGGAAGAGGTCAGTCATCAGTGAAGCTGAGGGTACTGGAATGACATGGGAGCAGATGAAGAAAGCTGCTCAGAACCGAGTTCGGTGGAGAGGTGTGGTTGCGGCCCTATGCTCCCCTGGGAGTACACAGGATTAAGTAAGTAAGTAAGTAAGACATGAGGAGTGAAAAAGTCATTTAAAACTATTTTTTAAGTTCAATTTATATTTTTACAATAAATTTATTGACGAAATTGAAATTTAAACCCATTATGTAACAGTTAACATGTATCGTTTATTATCACTAAACACATTGGAAACTTTTTGTTTTTAACGGTTAGCAAGCTCGACTTCCATTGCTACGGGGATTATTTTTCATAGAGATTTGTTGTTCAGTAAAAGGTTTCACAAAGAGCTGTTTTTCGTGGATTTCTTGAGCCATAATAATTTGAATAAAAAAAAATACATCATTACCAGACAAGGTTGACTCGGCCAGCTGTATAGAGAAACATATTGTTTGCAGAAATATGTTGTTTGCAAAGACTTACATTAGAAGAAAGAAATATTTAGCTATATTCCAACAGAGCTAAAGAATTTAGTGAACTCTTCTACAATACCATTGCCCTAACAGAGTTTTTATGGATTGTTCTCAGAAAGCCACCACAAACGAAGGAGCTGGAATACCTATTGAATGGCCCAATGGAGAAAAAATAATTTAAAAATTAAGATCATTATAGCTAATGAGCTCTATGAGAACCACGGAGAAGAAATAGGAGCACTGCATCATAAAAAATGGCACATTAACACTCTCTTGTTTGACAAGGAAGTAATGAAGTTCAATTTCAAATACTTAACGCTGTACAGTCTACATTTCTTTTTGTTAAAGTTATAACTAGACAAAACTACACTATACACTACACAATAAATATACCAATTTTTCACACATACATCATGCACTCCTTTGTGCTGAGAATTAGTTCTGCTGTAATTTGGTCCTCTCCTGGTGCTTTGTGATTCATCTGATGAATGTTCTTGTCATTTTCTCTTCACATTTGAGCAAGTAATTGCGTATTTAGTTTCTCATAAATGCGTTGATAACAAATTGAAGATATTCCTGCAAACAAGATTTACTACTGCTCCATTTGTTGCTACTGATATAATAGTTATAGGGTTTGCTTTTTTTTCGAACGATTCCTTCAAAACATCAAATGTGTTCGACTTTATTGTCAATTATCAGTTTTCACAAAACGAATTTTTGTCGTGAATTTCTTTATCCATAAATAAACAAACATGTGCCCAAAAAAATGTCTCATGACAGGCACAACTCGGTTCATATATAGACCTTTGAACTATTTGTTCCTTAGAAGAAATCTTAGCAAATATCAGAATCAGATGCAGGTTTGTGTACAAAATAGTTTTAAAAACTTCAGCGGCTGGCTAAATCATTCATTTTTTTTTTCGCTAATTGTATGTCATTTTCATAATTTTGCAAGATATTTTAAGACACAGCAAACCATTATATTTTCCTTAAAATTTGAAAAGCAAATATTTTGTCAATTGTAGATCTTTTCTCAACTTTATCATGGGTGTTCAATTGTTTTTCAAATCTTATCAGGGTGGCTTTGTCTCCGACGATCCTCCAGCTTAGGTGGTTTCATGGTATCATTACATAAAATGTTAAATAAAAGACACATAGGCAATATAAGTTCGACGAAAAAAAGAAGAAAAAAAAAAGAAAATTAACACCACCGTCTATTTTATATTTAGATTCAGCCATGTTAAATATTAGTTATCTCTAGACCAAATTGAGCAATTTAAATGAGGTATTAAAATTTAAAATAAGTTTTTCATTCCAATAATGTATAGATACTTAATGGCCTAGCTATAATAAAGTATAAATAAAGTATATTTGTATGATATAATAGGTGATTCCATTAATGTGAGATTTATATTAAACTCAATTCCTTCTTGAATGAGATCCACTCTCGTGGACCCCCATTTGGATGTCATGGACCCCCAATTCTTTTTTTCACTTTCGTGGACCCCCTGGAAGTCCTCGTGGACCCCTGGGGGTCCCTGTGGACCACTTTGGGAATCACTGGTTTAGACAAATAGCTTGTTGCCACGTCGTTCTGGCCTGTGACATGGCGAGAACCATTAGTCTCCACAGCCCACAGGTCGTGATGTTACAGGTCGTGACGTTACAGGTCACTGTTAAAGCCTTCTATAACGATTGGTCTCGGTTTAATCCCCCACTTTTTCTTATCTTATCTTATACAATACAGACGTTACTTCAAAAAAGAAGATGATTATGTCCTACGCGTCATGCATTCAGTCATGCCTATTAACCAATGACTTAAATTCTGCCAAGTCACTGGTTTTCCTGTCTAGCTCAGGCAATCCATTCCATGCTCTAATAGCGCCTGGGAAGAAGGAGCTTTTGTACAAATTTGTCCTAGCATATGGTATGAGGAATGTGTATTTTTCTTTGTGTCTTTCTGAGGATTTTATTAAATTTTATTTTTGAATTTGAAGATTATGGTTAAGTGTTTTATGTATAATAGCTACTTTACTTTTGAGTCTTCTCTCCTGAAGGCTTTCTAAATTTCTTGATTTTACTAAAGGTGTTACTCTAGTCAAATGTGAATATTCGTTTGTTATGAATCTCACTGCTCTATTTTGTGTCTGTTCCAGTTTCTTAATGTTTTCTTTTTCTGTCGCTCTATTTCTGTCTCTCTTTCTCTCTCTCTCTTTCTCTCTCTCTCTTTCTCTCACTCTTTCTCTCTTTCTCTTTCTCTCTTTCTCTTTCTCTCTTTCTTTCTCTCTCTCTTTCTCTCTCTCTCTCTTTCTCTCTCTATTTCTCTCCCTCTTTCTCTCTCTCTTTCTCTCCCTCTTTCTCTCTCTCTCTCTATCAAGCTAATAGTCTGCAAAGTAAACACACTTTTCTAAAGCATTATCTCGTGTTAAGCAACTGGCTAGCGTCGTTAGCTTTGCGGTTGAAGAACTCCAATATTTAGGTAGGGGGGAATGGAACGGAAGTGGACGCCCTCATCATTCTTCTGTTTCCCCGCCATGTTCAGCCCCCCCACAGCAAGTCTTAATTTCTCATTTGTTCGCTCGTTCAAGGCTCGTGCAGCGTCTTTAATTAGTGATCACATGGCGTGGAAGTCTACGCTGATTGGTTGACAAACGCGAGCAGCAAGCCTCTCTGATGAGCTAACGGGGGGACATGACAAGTCGCACCCATGTAGCAGCGATGCTATGTGGTGCAGAAGGTTGAGTTCATTTCAATGCCCGTTTAGCATCAGCTAGGAACAGGTTGTTTAGACAACTTTTTTTTTTAAATCGTGTTTAGAGTTTTGTGTTTTCTGCTCAAATGACAATCATAAAGGAGTCAAGCACAAAACAAATGATAAAAGATGTGGGCACGTCTGCAATCATTCATAACAAATCCTACAAAGTTGTTTTGACTTGCAAATAATTGTCAGACGTGAATGTTTCTGGTTAATTATTAGAATTCATATTACACAAAGTACTGACAGCATGAGATCTAGTGAGCAATCAACCCACAACACGCACACTTAAACACACACATACATATTTATGACATAATAAAATGTTCTATGTCCGCCTAGTTGTGTTTACAAATGCGGATTGATTTATAGAGTCAGATTTTACTGTACATATAGTTGTTACTTCAAAATGGTACAGTTGGCACTGTGAATAGGTTATGTATGTTTATAACTGCGGATGGGTACAGTTAATCCCGTGAATAGATGCAGTTAATACAGTGAATGAATGCAGCTAGTACCGTGAATAGATGCAGTGAGTACTGTGCAGCTAGTACCCTGAATATATGCAGTTAGTACCACGAATGAATGCAGTTAGTACCGTGAATGAATACATAGTTTGTTCCGTGAATAAATGCAGTTAGTAACGTGAATGAATGTAGTTTGTACATTGAATGAATGTAGTTTGTGCCGTGAATAGATGCAGTTAGTACCGTTAATAGATGCAGTTAGTACTGTGAATAGATGCAGTTAGTACTGTGAATAGATGCAGTTAGTACTATGAATAAATGCAGTTAGTACTTTGAATAGGTGCAGTTAGTACTGTGAATAGATGCAGTTAGTACTGTGAATAAATGTAGTTAGTACTTTGAATAGGTGCAGTTAGTACTGTGAATAAATGTAGTTAGTACTTTGAATAGATGCAGTTAGTACTGTGAATAAATGTAGTAAGTACTGTGAATATATGTTATGAATATAATAATACAACAGAGTCGAAAACGCTTAGTATGACTTTAATACCCTGAATGACAACACAACACACATTTCCTAAACACATGCTTACGGACGAGTTACAAGCACATGTAAACATAAGCAAGACATTGTTTTCACAATGTGCTAGAGAATAGATATCGTTTTTTTTTTGTTTACAATATAGTTTTTACCTAAACTATGTCTAGCTAATATTACACATTGGTTTAGGGTAAAGTTAGGGTTAGCAGCCCAATGCGCCTAATGTCGCGGGAGGACCTAAGATAAGATAAAGACTTCGAACAGAAGATTACGTCCTACGAGTATTCCTAGGTCAATCTAGTCATACATGTTAACCAATGGTTTGAATTCAGCCAAGACATTGGTTTACTGGGGCGTTTGAGGTTAAACAAAGTTTTATTATTTCTGCATGCATTAAATATTCTAAAAGCTTTATAACTTTATGCGTAATATTATAATGTATGTAGACGATTTAAAACTGCACTATATATTATTCGATCTTTGTTAGGGGTACAAACATGTCTAGGTATACTAGAGTCTATGCTTCAATAAATATTCAGTCTCAAGAACAATTAGTGTTTACAGACACCCTTCGCAAGTCTGCATTCAACATAACAAGGCAAGCCCTAACCTGGAGCCCCCAAGGAAGGAGGAAGAGGGGACGGCCCAGGAATACATGGCGCCGGGATTAGGAAACAGACGCCAAGCAGATGGTCAAGATGTGGGAACATTTGGAGAGACTCGCCCAGAACCGAGATGCCTTGAGGAAGCTGGTTTGTGGCCAATGCCCCAGTAGGGACCACAGGCAGAGATGATGATGAGATTGAATTAACTATGCTCATTTCCTTGTTGTAAATTACATGTAATTTAAAATCAAAAGATTGGACCTTGTCAAGAGCATTTTGTTACTAGTGTGTATTGCGGTGTAGATCTACAAACTCTAAGAGTGAATAGATTTAAATAACTCAATGATCATTTCGCTAGGTCAGGTCAGCTACATTTTTTACCTGTCGAGATAAATTAAATTTTTCGTCTCTACGTTTTTTGTTTTCCAAAAGATAGAATCACCTGTCTAATTCACTCCCCCCCACCACATTTTTATTTCCAGGAACATTTAAAAAAATAATTTAAAAATCAGATGAAAAAATCACTTGATATATTCTTTAGCAGAAATTTAGTTGTCTCCCATTAATTTATTTATAGTAGTAAAATATTAATGGTACTTGATCGTAGCTGAATTAAGTTTGATTTTAACACTTTTCATGCTTTACTAGCACTAGGTAAGAAAATCGTTTATAAGTTTGTCCTAGCCTATGGGATAAGAAATGTGGAGTTCGATCTCATTTGAAGATCTAATAAATCGATCAATAAATAGATGAAGCCAGATAAAAACTTTTAGTCGATGTCTACGTCCACTTTTTCCTGGTCCTTACTAGTCTTACCTTAATGTCAGTTATACTTAGAAGAAATAATGAGTCATTATGAGGGAAGTGCACTATGGGATAGATCAGTGTTGTAAAACTCAGTTGTGGCTAGGAGACAGTTTTGTTGTCAACTAAATATAAATATATAAACATTTTTTTTTGCTTTCGAAGTGATGGGGTAATTTAATTTGGCTCTGATTACTATTCTATCTATCTAATTAATTTACTATCAATCTATCTTTCTATCTATCATTTATATATCTATCACTCAATCTATTTATCTATCTATATATCTGCCTATCTATATCTATCTATCTATTTATTAATCTATTTATCGATCTATTTATAGACCTATCTATCTATCTATCTATCTATCTATCTATCTATCTATCTATCTATCTATCTGTCTGTCTGTCTGTCTGTCTGTCTGTCTGTCTGTCTATCTATCTATCTATCTGTCTGTCTGTCTGTCTGTCTGTCTGTCTGTCTATCTATCTATCTATCTGTCTGTCTGTCTGTCTGTCTGTCTGTCTGTCTGTCTGTCTATCTGTCTGTCTTGTCTTGTCTGTCTGTCTGTCTATCTATCTATCTATCTATCTATCTATCTATCTATCTATCGTACAGAACTAGCAACAAGCTATTGGTCTCCACTGCCCATAGGTTGTGACGTTGCAGTCAATGTTGAGGCCTTCTATAACTGTTGGCCTCGGTTCTATCCCTATACTAGGCATTTTCTTTCTCTATTTTAATAAAAGTTTATAACATCTCACTCTATCTGTCTGTCTGTTTGTCTGTCTGGAAAAAGTTTGTCATTTCTCTCACACTCAGTCTCGGATCAAGTAGAAATTTCGCACAATTATTGATTTTTATCTCACAAAACAAGAACAAGAAAAAAATAACCAAATAGTTAATTAACTTATGATAATAAATTAATGTGTTTGGTATCTCAAACAAGGGAAAGAATTAGTAATTGACCGAGGCGTGGTATAATCCGAAGTAGTTCTCATTATAGGTCGTCGTCTAAGTCTTAGTGAACACAAACATGAAAGAGGACGAGACTATAGAAACAATAGATCAATTATACAAACATAAGCACTCCATTGGCTAAGTGGTTAAGGTGTTGGCTAGAGAAGCCTGAGAAGGTTTTTGCCCGCAAGTTCAAATTCAGGTCGTTCACCTTTTTTTTATTTTTAGAAATGTTTTTTTTTTATTGTTAGTCTAGTTCTATTACAAATTTAATTACATGACTGATCCAAACTTGTTGATACAATACAACTATGCTTAATATAAGCTTTGTTTTTTGTTTATGTATTTGTATATTTCGCTTGTTAAACCTTTTCAATTAATAAGAAGTCTTTCATTCTGCAACTTATGGCTAGGGTCAGGGTCCAGCAATATCCCCTAGAATAAAAGATGTATCAAGTGATGGTTTACGACTAAATCCTGACATCTTACGCCCATTGTGCTAGTCAGACACAGGCGCATTATTTACGTAATCCTGTTCGAACTGTGCAGATGTTATTTCCGCTGGCCTCAC
>JADKLZ010061144.1:12319-35110 GCA_021533235.1 Biomphalaria straminea | reverse complement strand
AGTTTGTATTTTTTTTAAATTTTGAAAGTTTATCTTTCAATATAAATAACCAAGAAAAAAAAAAGGAATACATTAAATAAGATCGACAAAGAAATTGTGGAAATTGATATTGAAAACTATAAAAAATATTTATGTATGCCTTAGTATAATTTTTAAATTCCGTAATATCTTTTTCTTTGCTGAAGAACAAACATTCCATAAACTATGTTATTGACAAATATCTAGATCTATGACATCTCTGTGCCAATTTTATATCTGTTTAATCAGGGCTGAATTTAGATTTAACAAGACTCTAATCATTTTAAGATATTAGGCTTATTGTAATCAACATAAGGCAATCTATTCCTTAGCTATTTCTTAAAATTAATATTTAAGGTGCCTCCCCAAACACTTTGAAAGGAGGGCGTTAAGTTGTAGCCTGTAGGTAAATCCAGCAGTGTTTAATCAGCTATGTCTATCATAATATAACTGAGTGGCTGAGTGGTTGTACTCTTGAGTTTGAATCTCAGTGAAGAATGGGATTTGTTAACTTCAAGATTTTTAACGCTAATGGGTACCTGACGTTAAGTTTGGGAAAGTAAAGGCGGTTGGTCGTTGTGCTGGCCACATGACACCCTGCACGTTAACCGTTGGCCATAGAAACAGAGGACCTAATAAATCATCTTCCCTATAGATTGTAAGGTCTAAAAGGGAACCTTTGTGTGTACATGTATATATACTTTTTTTTAAAGTTGATTACCAAAATGAGACGCTTGTAAGTTGAAAACAACATCAAAAAAACACATCATAAAGATAGGCATTCAACTAGTGTATTTTCGAGGGAAAGAAGACCACAATTTTTTTATATTTTCATTTTTTTTTTTTTTGGAAGGGGGGGGGGTCTGGTAGGAGGAATGAAAAGGTGAGGGGATTGGAGTGGGTGGAAGGGTAAAAGAATATAATCGATTAAAAAAAAAATATTTTTAACATTGTTCATATTTTAGTTATTGTGTAGTCAAGACTAAAATAACAGATTTTTTTTGGGAAGACCCATTACTTATTGTAACCACGTTTGACTCTATATTTAAATCGAACTAACCTCTTCATGCTTTCATTCAAAATCGTCAACATAACAAAAGAAAATTTAAAAAAAATGGGAAAAGGGGGGGGGTATATCTATCTTAAGTCTACGTGTTTCTAGATTTTTCCAATAATTTCAACACATCATAATGGGGAAAAATAAAATAATACTGAGCATGCGCGAATATCATTATCATAGGCTATAAATTGGGACATCCCTTTTGATAATTTGTTTGCGCCATTTTCTTTTCTCAATTTTTTCGTGAGCTTAATTCCAAAAGAGAAAGGTAAGAATATGTTGTTGTTTTTTTTTATTTTTGTTTTACTTTAATGCTTAATGTGTTTAATTATATTTTACATAAATAATTTAAGTATCGAAAAATCAAATTTAGTCTATGATAGGTCTGGGACAAAAGGGACACACTGTTATGCTATTACGAACTGAACTAAAGAAAAGCCGCCATGTTGAAAACATTTCATTCTTAAATATTTTTTTTCAATCTTTTTAATGAAAAATTTTGATGAATTATCTTACAATATATTCTAAATATCAGGTGGCCGAGCCTTGCTCGGTTTAATAATTTCATAAGAAAGGTTATATACCCGAAGTCATTTTGGGATTTTTTTTATAATTACGAAAATGAACGATCGGATAAAGACTACTAATCTGAAGAGTTTCTTAAGTGTTCTGTTTGTTCTAAATGTAAATTGGTACGTTCAGACATTTAATTTTGGAATTAGTATATTCAATTATGGCTTTAGTACGAAACATCGAGTGACGCTAATTTCTACGTTATTGGGTAAAACTGCAAAGACTTTCTTCCAAGCCAATAATAGTAGGCCTACGATAGTTTTACGCTGTCTAGACTGTAGGAGGACTTAACTCTTTCTCTCCGTAATTATTTACCACATTCTGGTGGAATCAACGTTGGTATCGTCGATTCGGAGAGAAAGAGTTAAGAGACTTGATATTTAATCGCCATGTACAATTACATATAGAACAAACAGAACACTAAAGAAACTCTTCAGATTATTTTACGGGATATGTGCCCTGCTCAGCCAGACTGTCAAACTATAAGAAGTTCATACCGGCTTTTGCCATCCATCTATCCCAGTAGTGCTTATGGTGCTACAGACCATGGAAGGATATGGCCTGCTTTTACACATCCCTCCATTCAGATATCTCCTAGGCCTTTCGTCACCACGCCCTAACCCCAAGTTTTTTACTGAGGTTTATAGTTAAATCAAAAGTGGCTGCAGCGTATGCAAACTCGTTGACCGCTAGCTAGATATCTTGTTCAGTGTGAGAAAGTAAGGCGTAGAGCAACTGTGTAATCACCATTTCCTTTGTTTTGGTACGGGACATTAGACACTGAAGCATGAACACATGGTCATAATTTTACCAGCAAAATAATAATTATAATAAGGCTTGACATCAAATCCGAAAATTAATGAGGAATCTACACCGCTCTACGCAATTAAAGTGTACACAATTTATTAAGCACTTAAAACGCAATAACTAATCATGCATCGGTACATTTAATTTCATGACTTTCCTTCCATAGTTCTATAATAAATCAATCTTCAATAAGATGGTGCGCAAATGTTTAATTATGTCAATTGATATTTTAAAACTCGTTCTTGTTTGCATTGTACTCTGGTAAGCCTTGTGACGTAAGCAGCGTTTTTCCCGTTTACGTCATGGAAAACTTTCATTCATAAATTCTCCATGTTATTCAAAAAACTTCAAACCAAAATAAATTTTTCGATAATGAGACACTTTTCAAACCGATATAACGGTCAAACTCGAGTTTTCCCGATGTGGCCAATGAGTTGAGAATTTTTTTCTCACGAACATTTAGATACGTTGAAATTTTAAAGAAAATCGTTAGAGCCGTTTTCGAAATAGAAGATATATATATATATATATACAAGAATTGCTCGCTTAAGAGTATAGGATATGAGCTTAAATCTAGCCTTACATAAAAATGTTTTTGAAAAATTGTAATTTATAAATTGGTGGACAGTACATTGGGGACGGTGGCCGAGTGGGAAATGTGTTTAGTAAGATTTCCTTGCTCAGCGGAGATTACAAGGCGCTCTAGTCTGTGGCAACAGCGCTCAGATTAAATGCAGTCAAGATATCAAGCATAACCGGGGGGGGGGAGTAAGAGTGGAGAAATTTTTTAAGCGTGGACAAGCGGTTCTCAACAGGTATGCCACGCTACCCCCTCCCCCTCCCTCCAGGTGGCCTGCGTCATGTATACCCCATGAGTACAACATTTTTTCAATTTCACATTTACGTGATTAAAAGTTAGCCATAAAGTTTGAATGTGGAATGCGTTCCAGATTATGATCACGACTGTCCCAGGCTCGATCCGTGCCCTGTGGTTATGCAGGTTGTTAGAGCTAAGATTTTATAGTGACTATCTATCTATCCTGACAAACGCTTCCAAGAGCGCCCAAACATGAGTCTTAGAATGTACCCTCGGATTTAAAAATCAATTCATTATGGGTATACTTAATTAGGATAAATTGTCGCTCTACCCATATGGTTTGATAATACACATTTCATACACAGAGTTGGTGTTGCAGACGTTCAAAGCAAGAAAGATGAATCTGAAAGATGTTTCCCTTGTAGCAGTAATGCTGAGTTGTTTTCTTAACTTAGCCGCAGCAGGTAAATAGTTTTAAAATTGGTTTTAAAAACAAAATATTGCGGGTGTTCCAAAAAAAATGGAGGCAAATCCATAAATGACACATGTCTGGTGTATCCGTTGTTTAGTACTGTAGAATTACTTATCAAAAATAATAAACAAAGTAGAATTGGTATCTATATCTTATAATTAAATATAAGTTAATATATACTATACATGATTTTGCATGCCATTGACAGTGTGTGCTTAATTTATTTATTTTTTTTTTGCTTATTTATAAAAGGAGTCTATGTTATTGAAATAGTTCGTAAAATATCTATAACATGCTTGCCATTCCAATCAAAGCGAAATGCTGGAATCGTTAAATCAATTAGCGTGGCATAACGAAAAAGAAAGGAAATATCTTTCAATGCCTACCCGTACACTCCTCTGGTGGGGTAGATTTGAACATTTTATAATACACAGAGAGTTTTTCCTATCCTGGTGAAAATATTTCAGATATATACCTCCTACCCCCCCCCTTTTTTTTTCCATTTTTCCGTGGTAGGTATTTAGAAAAAAACAACAACTTCATGTTCATGAGGTTTTTTTTTTAAAGATTGAAACTTTTTTTTCAATAAGTTGACGTTAACGTATCCCAAAGTCATTTAAATGTTTTCCTTGAGAGGGTAACGGAAGAAGCTCTCAAAGGTTACGAAGGTAGTGTAAGCATTGGAGGAAGAAGATCTATGTCCAGAGCAGCACTTTGAAAGCTCCAAACAGTTTGGAAAGTCAAAGGCATTGCCCTTGGCACTAAAATCAGATTGGTGCGTTTCTTGATCATAACTACTTTCTGGTATGCTTGTAAAATAATGGATATTGACTCCAGAGCTAGAGAAGAGGGTCCTAGCAATGGAAATGAGCTGGTATAGAAGGATGGCAGGTATTACTTTTAAAGATTGCATCACAAACCAAGAGATTAAAGACAGGGTTACTGCATCGATTGGACCCTATGATGACCTGATGATGATTATAAACAGGATCACAAGGACAATGGTGTTCCACGACGACCTTCTAACTGATATCAAACAACGTGAAATAAAATTTTATGGCTATATGACAACGTCCTCAGGGTTCGCACCGATATTCCTTCAGGGTAAAGTACCAGGAAGAAGAAAAAGAGGAGCATTGTAACAATTTGTCCTAACATATGGAATGGGAAATGTGTCTCTATCTTTGTGTCTTTTTGAGGTTTTGTTTTTGCATTTGAAGATTATGGTTAGGCTAAAGTTTTATGTATAATTGCTACTTTACTTTTGAGTCTTCTATCCTGAAGGCTTTCTAAATTGAGTGATTTTACTAAAGGAGTTTCTCTAGTCAAATGTAAATATTCGTTTGCTATCTATCTCACTGCTATATTTTAGTGTCTTATTTCCATATAAGTAAAGATAAGATAATACTCAATATCAGCGATACGCAATTTCAGATCCGCGGGTCGCGGGTAATATCTGGCTAGTATTGAAATATCGACAAAATAGACACTGTCCATGGCATTATATGCATCGTATAGCTAGCTATTGCCAACTCATTATAAAACCTGACTTTGTGTTTAAAGCGAAAGAGAATAGAAATTTGATTGTGCAGCTATCAAATGTGATACTAAAAGTACATGCTTCATAAACCGGACACACCAGACTCCAAACATGAACATCCTCATTTATTTTATTGTTGATCATTCCATTGCCTCGTTGATAAAAGCATTCATTTCCTTTCTTTCATACAGAAATGGAAACGTCTGACTATAGTCTTGTTCTAGCCATCCCCATAGCTGGAATAATAATACTAGCCATAGGCTTGGTATTTGTTCTTAAGAGCGGACGAGATCCAAAGCAAGGACCAGGCAGCAAGTCAAATATAAACATTACCGACTCTAGTTCAGGTAACAGCGGTTCCTCACAAAGCTCCAGTGAGGGAAATGACTCAAATATCCCTGGTCAAGGGAGTTACGAGAAAGCGCGGGATTACAAACGAGAAATGATGGAAAGGCAGTCTAGAAATAATTAATACATTAGAAACTGTTCATGAAGGTGTCAACGAAATGTTGCAGTTCATTTTATTTTTTCATCTGAGGGCTATTTTTATCTTCTAATGACACTGTGCGCAGACGTGAGGGACTGCTTGGATGAGAAAGACGGGACAACTGATTCCCTTGGACTGGAGCTTGGTTCGCCCAGCCTAATGTTATGAAAGGGATTATTACCGGTGATCAGGCCAGCAAGCTGAGGAACAGTGGAGTTGCTCTGTTGGTTTGTCAGGCATGTGTCTTAAGCAGTGGAAGTGTCATTCTTGCGAGTTGAAGATATTCCTAGTGGTTTGGAATGGTTCTTTAGACAAGCAGAGAAGAAAGCGAGCGAGAAGGACTGTCATCTTAGGGCAATGGTTATAGAGGCAACATAGGGGGACGACAGTGAACCTTGTAGGCGAGATCTGAAAAGCAAGACTTAGCTATGTTTGTTTCGTCGTCAAAAAAACAATGGGCATATGAAACCGTTAACCTTTACAAATCTTAATTATCACAATATTAAAGTTACAAATCTTTTAAATACCTCTGATCTAAATGCTTATAACGTTATTAGAATTACAATTGGTGTTATTGCTCTCAACATAAAAGTGCCATGTTTGTTTGCTATATTTTAAAAAAATGTATTTTATTCGTTTATGAATAAATCGCTTTCAGGAATTAAAAGTTATTTAACATCCTAAGAATTTTTTTTATGTACATGGATATTAGTTTTATTATAATGTCATTCATGTGTTTTAATGTTTGATAATAAGAACTACTTTTTCACCATTGCTATAAAGACACAGTATAAGCAAATGCTAAAAAAAAACCAAAAAAAAAAAACAACTTTCGCCTATTATTTACTTACAGGTTCCTGTGTTGAAAGATAAATCCCTAGACTTATACATTTTGCTATTTCCTAGAAAACACTGTACACACACATATCACGACCGCTAGGTACGCTAGTATAGGTTATACTTTGTGTTGTGATAAGTCCGTTCGTCCGCGTTACATGCGTAACGTATTGTAAGCACCTCTTGTGTTAGCACATAATCTAAAATATTTTGATGTGGTTCTAGTGCATTCTTTTTGTAGTACAAAATCTAGCACGTCATGTTGTTGCTCAAAATCTGAAGTTAATTTAAGATGAACTAGTATATTAATAATGCGCGGTGGCTTAGCGGTGAAGTGCTTGGCTTCCGAACCGGAGTTCGGGGTTCCAATCCTGGTAAAGACTGGAATTTTTATTTTCGGGCTCTTCGGGCGCCACTGAGTCCACCCAGCTCTAATGGTACCTGACATTAGTTGAGGAAAAGTAAAGGCCGTTGGTCGTTGTGCTGGCCTCATGGTAACCTCGTTAACCGTCGGCCACGAAAAACAATGATTTTTACGTCATCTGCTCTATGGAAGACAAGGTCTTTAAAGAGGAATTAACTTCTCCCCCTATCCCCCCCCCCGACGGTTTTTTTTTTTTAATGTTATTTAATTATCCAAAGCCACTGTACGGTTGGGGGGCGCGGTGGCTGAGCAGTAAAGCGCTTGGCTTCCGTACCGGAGGACCCGGGTTCAAATCCTGGTGAAGGCTGGGATTTTTATTTTTGGGATTTTCGGGCGCCCTTGAGTCCACCCAGCTCTAATGGGTACCTGACATTAGTTGGGGAAAAGTAAAGGCGGTTGGTCGTTGTGCTGGCCACATGACACCCTCGTTAACCGTTGGCCACAGAATCAGATGACCTTTACATCATCTGCCCTATAGACCACTAGGTCTGAAAGGGGAACTTTACTTTTACTTTTTACTGTACGGTTACTCTCTGTATGTAGCCTTGCTCAGTTAAATAAAAAAAGATATAGTTAAGAAACATCGTAGCGAGGTCATGTTGATAAATCATACCTTGCAATGTTAACGATTGTCAACTAATACGGTACGCATAGCATACCGCTGGTAATCAAATTTTGAAAACCGTTAATACATTTTTTTGTCATCAATTCTTCTGTGCCTACATGAATCCACCTACCTACAACATGCACATAAACGGAGACGATGATTCATCTCATTATCTCGTTACTACAATGTCGACACTAGATGTTAGACAGTAAAACATTAAACTTCTTAAGGACCATTAAAATGGATACGTTATTTATCGAACATCATATTTTTTCTCACTGTTTTTCACAGAAATAAACCAAACAGAGTCAAACAGGACGTTGTACGGCGTTGTGGCCGTAGTCGTGGTAGCTCTAGCGTCCGTCGTCCTACTTGTTGTGGCTGTCTTTATGTGCGGTAGTAGCAAACCGAAAAAGCCTGAAGATTTCATAAATTTACACAATTTAAGAAATCAAATACAAGACAGATTAGATTCCCCACACGGAGGCACTCAGTCTGAACAATGTTACACCGTTAACGAGGAAAAACCAAAGAGAAAGAGGAAAAGAAATAGAAATAGAAATAACAAAAAGAGAAATAATTATAATTAAATATTTTTTTTTTGTAAATAATAGGAACTTCTATTAAATGCAAAGATTTTGTATATGTATATATTTATATAAACAACTAGAAACTAGTCAAAAAGTGTTTTTTTCTTCATTTTTGAAAAATATTTTTCTTATGTTTTGTTGTATTCTAAATTTGGTCACAAAAACAAAGAAACGAAGGATTGTTTTCAAAAGAAGCCTGTCTTTGTTTTTCTAACTTCTACCTGTGGCTTTCCTTCACACTCCGTTTAGAAATTTCCCATTTTTAGTCAGCCGAGGTGTCTTGAAAAGAATTGGGAGATCCAAAAGTTTACCTGCAGTCCGAGATTCAGAAATGTATTCTCCTTGCGACTACAAAAGTCCGTACGTTGTAGGTCTGTAGCGATCTATTTCTTCTGCTAGAAACTATACTTGTCAAATATGTTTATATGAAGAAGAAAAAAAAAGATCACCCAATATATCGAAAATCTAAAGTGGAGATGGATAGGTCACACACAGCGAAAACCAGCTATCATTATCGGAATCCGCAAGGAAAGGTGAAAGTGGTCAGACCCAAGCAAACATGGAAGAGGTCAGCCATCAGTGACGCTGAGGGTACTGGAATGACATGGGAGCAGATAAAGAAAGCGAGTTCGGTGGAGAGGTGTGTTTGCGGCCCTATGGTCTCCTGGGAGTATACAGACAGAAAGAGATAAAGAAGAGGCCGGACCTGTCCACTGCAAAAACGTGAGAGTCGTTCGAGGTTGTAGTAAACATACACGCGACCTGTGCTCTGTCATCATAAGATCAACCTTGTGTTAAGCAGGTCATCTTTTAGCGGGCAAGTTTTGTTCTTATCTTATCTTATATAATACAGACGTTACTTCAAAAAAGAAGATGATTACGTCCTACGCGTCATGCATTCAGTCATGCATATTTACCAGTGACTTAAATTCTGCCAAGTCACTGGTTTTCCTGGCTAGCTCAGGCAAACCATTCCATGGTCTAATGGCACTAGAGAATAAAGAGCATTTGTACAGATTTGTCCTAGCATATGGGACGAGAAATGTGCCTTTATCTTTGTGCCTTTCTGAGTATTTTATTAAGTTTTGTTTTTGTATTTGGAGATTATGGTTCAGTGTTTTGTGTATAACTGCTACTTTACTCTTAAGTCTTCTATCCTGAAGGCTTTCTAAATTTAGTGATTTAACTAAAGGTGTTACTCTAGTGTAATGTGAATATTCGTTTGTTATGAATCTCACTGCTCTATTTTGTGTCTGTTCTAGTTTCTTAATGTTTTCTTGAGTTGAGGGGTCCCAAACAGAGGATGCATATTCTATTATTGGCCTAACCAAGGTTAAAAAGCATTTTAGTTTTATGTTCTTATTTGATTTATAGAAATTTCTTTTAATAAACCCTAATGCTTTGTTTGATTTTTTTTATAGTTTCATCAATATGGGGATTCCATGACAGTTTTTCATTTATTATAACACCTAGGTATTTTGCTTTTTTAGTCTGTGTTACTGGTTTACCATGAATAAGATAATTGGAATTAATTTGTTTTAGTTTTTTTGTTACTCTTAATAACTGACATTTTTCTGGGTGGAAAGACATGCTCCAATTTGATTCCCATTTCTGTAATTCATCTAATTCTCTTTGTAAAATTTCTGTATCTTGTGTTGTTTTTATTGTCCTACATATTATGCAATCATCTGCAAATAATCTAACTTTTGTTCCTGAACTAATGCAATTTGGTAAATCGTTTATGTAAATTAGAAATAGTATTGGACCTAAGACTGTTCCTTGGGGTACACCTGAGTTTACTGTTATTGGTGTTGATTTAGAACCATCTATTATTACAGTCTGTTCTCTTCCTATCAGAAAATCTTTAATCCACTGATGCAATGGACCATCAATACCAAAATATTTTAATTTTTTAAGCAAACTATGGTGGTGAACTTTGTCAAAAGCTTTGGAAAAGTCTAGTAAGATAGCATCTATTTGTTCACTATTATCTAAACCTTTTGAAAAGTCATCAATTAGTCCTATTAGCTGTGTTTCACATGATCTATGTTTCCTAAAGCCATGTTGGTATGGAGTAAGGACATTATGTTTATCTAAGTGGTTTATGATGTTGCTACATATTATGTGTTCTAGGATTTTACATGTGATGCTGGTAAGTGATACTGGTCTGTAGTTTCCTGGGTCAGATTTTTCTCCTTTTTTAAATAGAGGTGTGACATTAGCTTCTTTCCAGTCCCTTGGTACTCTGCCCTGGTTAAGAGATGCCTGAAAAAGTATTTTTAACACAGGTGCTAGTTCTTTGCTTAGTTCCTTGAGTAATCTAGCTGGAATACCATCAGGTCTCGACGCTTTATTCGGCTTGATGCTGGCTAATAGTTTTTGGACTCCATTTTCCTGTACTTCTATCTCTCCTATAGTGTCTACTTGGTTTAAATTCATTGATATGTCTTTGTCTCCTGGGACTGAGAATGCTGATGCAAAGTATTTGTTTAGGATGTTAGCTTTAGTTTCATTATCGTTATGCGTTAAGTTGTCTTCTCCTTTTAATGGCGCTATGCCGGTTGTTTCCATTTTCTTAGACTTAATGTATGACCATAGGTTTTTGTTGTTATCTTTAGATATTACATTGTTTATGTACTCATTCTGCAGCTGTCTGCTTACTTTTTGGGTTAGGTGCTTAATTTTTATGTACTTTTTATAAACTCTTTATGCCTTAGTTTCTTTAAATTTTCTATATAGATTTTCCTTCTGTTTATAAAGCTTCTTCAATCTATTATTAAACCAGCATTTATTTATTTTACTTAATGTGTATTTAGTGGGTATGTGATTTTCCATAATGTTTTTAAGATTGTTTTTTATGAAATTCCAGAGGTCATCAACTGGTTGGTTAATGTTTTTTTCTGATAAGAATGTTTGTTGAAAGTTAAATGTAGCTTGGTGTAATTGTGTTAGGTTACATTTGTTCCAGAGTAAGATTTTTCTTTTGGGTTTTATATTGGCTACTGCTTTTATCTGACTGCGTATTTTAATGATCTCATGGTCTGATAGACCGTGCAAATGAAGCTTATAGAATAATGCTAGGTTGCAATTAAAAAAGACAAGACTCGATAACTGCATGGTCGAAAATACACTGAAATATCAACTTAAAAAGATTGTTTTGAATCGATCTTGTTTCAGAAGTGTGTCGCGAAAACCAACGGAAACTGGACAGGACATCAGGACATAAGACGACACCGCCTTATAATTTAATGCAAACATTTATTTTCAAAATTTGATATGATGTGTCATTTGATTTGATGTGCACTAGAACATGGATTTATAAGTAGTTATCTTACTAATACAAGCTTTGTTTGTGTGTGCGCCAAACGCAGCCTCACACCTAGTCCAAAACTAGCGAGTAAACCAGAAAGCTTCGGGCAGGAGTGGCACGTTCATCTAGTTTGGCTACCCATCTAGAACAAGGAAAACTCTGATTCCACAGATCAGTTCCCCCCTCTACATTGCGGCTATACCCAAGCATGGGAAAGGCTTGGCGAGACTACACTGAAGAAAAATCATTATCTGGTGACCTTTAGGCAGATTGTGGAAGCGTGGTCGAGAGGCTAAGTGCGGCTTGAGCTTGGCTTGCTTGGCTACTTAGAAGAGGGCTCGAGGTTCGACACCCGACTCTGGCAGAGTTATGTTTACTGAGCGCCCAAAGGCAGCACGGGAAACCAACTCCTAGATACCCCCTGCCCCCCCCCCATCGGTCTAAAAATGAGATTGGACCAAAAGCGCTCTGAGCATGATATAAGCATGAAAGTAGCGCTATATAAAAGCTATAATAATAATTGTGGTACACCGTGCTACAGCATGAAGAGCCTGTGGTGCTGAAGGTCCAAAATATTCCGTTACTTCGGTCACATCAGCTGCGTTGAGAAGGGGGAAGCTGCTGTGGCGGCATCGATTTGGCCTAAACAATCCCCAGGCTTTTATCTCGCTTGCCACCATAACCAATGATGCTTGTGGACGTTAGTGTCTCTCCAAAATAAAGCTGCACAGTGCCATGAAAAAGTGTTCAAAGTTGTTATGGCTGAAGGAGGCCATGGAAAGGAGCGTAATTTGGATGGTTAAGTTGGAGTGATAACAGAGCAGAGATTACTGTAGGTCAAAATAATCGTAACAATGTCTGAAATTAGTTTCTTTTACTTGTCAAGCAGAAGTATTTTTTTTTTTTGTGTTTTGATATTTTCCTCATTTTTTCCCCTGCAGATAACACTGAAGGAATAAGTTCAAATAGAGAGTGGAGCTACTTAACAACAGCTTTTGTCATTGCCGTAGTCTCTTTAGTTTCTTTGACATTAGTTGTAGCAGTCTGTGGGATTTGCAAAGACTGTTATTCAAATGCACACACATATCAAGACGGTAAAAAAAGCAGACAATGTTGTTAGGCATAAATCAATGATAAGGAAAATTACATTTCATCCTCTCTGCCATGTAGTGCAACAGGTTAAACAAAAGTTTTCATTTTCAGATCATTAGTCTAACTAAAGTTGTCAGTTCTGTTCTGTTAGTCGTTTATATTTAAAAACTAAGATTGGGTAGCAACTTCCATTATGAGATTATAGATTAGTTTCTACTTTTTAGCTACTTTTTGTGATCTTAATCCGAAAAATAAAAATAAAAAAATCTGCTGATTATGAGCTAGATTATGTGCTCGATTATGTGCTAAATTGTGTGCTAGATTATGTGCTACAATATGACAGTTAATTTTTTTTTGTAACATCTAATATAAGCTTATAGATTAGTTTCTACTTGTTAGCTACTTGTTACCTAATTCAGCACACAAAATGTGCTGTCACTATAACGGTGGATTATGTGCTAGATTATGTGCTAGATTTTGTGCTAGATTATGTACTAGATTATGTGCTACAATATGATTTTTAACTTTCTAGCCCTTTTCTAAACTCGAGACATTCACTCGTAAAGTCAATAAATGTGTAACTTTGATTTACGAAATGCTGAAAGATACTATTAAAATCTATCTTTGTATCTTATAATTGGACAACTTTTGTATAGAAAAAAAACATAAAAATGTATTAGGTGCTTTAGAGAAAAAAAATGATTTTTAGCCTTTAATTCTAACGAATAATGTTAGTTGTACTTTAATATCGTATTTATTATAATTTGAAGTGTATGAATCAATAAAAAAGAGAGACTGAAACAGAAATCGTGTTGCTATTTCTCTACGTGTTTGTGAAAAAAAAAAACTACTGGTCCGAATAGCACAGTTCACAGCAGCCCTTTCAAAACTTATAATAATATGGAAAGACAAAGGATTAGCTCTCGGCACCAAAATCAGACTGATGCGCTCCCTGGTCATGGCCACATTTCTATATGCTTGTGAGTCTTGGACGCTGACTGCAGAGCTAGAGAGGAGGATCCTAGCAATGGAATTGAGATGTACAGAAGGATCCTAGGCATCACATTTAAAGACCGCATCACAAACCAAGAGATTAGAGACAGGGTTACTGCAGCGATCAGACCCCATGATGACCTGCTAAGTAATGTGAAGAAACGAAAGCTTGAAATGTACGGCCATATTACAAGATCTTCGGGACTCGCAAAGACTTTGCTCCAGGGAACAGTACCAGGAAAAAGAAGAAGAGGCAGACAGAGAAAGCGGTGGGAAGACAACATAAAAGAATGGATGGGCCTACCATTGAAAGAGGTTTTAAACAGGGCAAAAGATAGAGAGGAATGGAGAAAGACGGTCTACAGGTCAACCAGACTAAAGGATAGGTAAAAGTTAACAGGTAACAGAAATATTTATTTCAGAATCATTGGCTTCGTGTTTATCTTGTGTAGCAAAGATGGCTAAGGAAAATTATATATCTCTGAGTATTCATAACTCCAGCTGGTTTCAGGGCTTGAATGTCTGCAATTTACCAACTCAATGTCTTAGTGAAGGGGGTGGCAGAATGATTTAAAATTTCCGAAAATTAGCATGTGTTAATGTTTGGTGACCTGGTTTTACTTTAGTAGAGATGTAAGAGTGCGGGGAAGGTTCTAATACGGAATCAGACACTCTCTACACTAAACTTAAGCAGGAACAAGGATATTTGTCAAAAAATTTGAAAGCCGCAAAAGTCTCATATTAAATCCCTTGTGCAAGACCCTCCCCCACAACTCCTGTAATTTCCTACGCTCATTTCAAGGTCTTCATAAATGATCTGCAGGTGACTGAATGCAAAAAAGCTGCTAAAGCACTGTGCAGGATGAGGCAATGTCCCACGTCGATCCATAGTTTACACGGTTCAGGTTTAGCTAGCTATTTTTTTTAACTCTTTCTCTTCTTAATTATTTACCACATTCTGGTGAAAACAACGTTGGTATCTTCAGTTAGGAAAGAAAGAGTTAAGTATGTTTATACAAGATGTCCAAGCTAAAACAGACCTGGTATGATTACAGGAGTTTAAATACTTGCACGGCTGTAAAAAAATTGAAAATTGTTAAAAAAAAGTAATATTATTAATGAGAACATTATTTCGCAGCTCTAAGGGCGTGTTCAAAGTGTGCATCGTGAACTGTGAGACACAAATGAGCACATTTCAACGTGGTTTAGAAAACCTTTGGTCTGTTTATTTGGTCAGATTTCGGCTAGGGCATTGTAATTAGTGATAGTCAATTAATTTTATTTCATACAGCAAAAAAAAGGAATAAAAACTTACAATATTAAGATATTTCCTTGTATATGTGAAGTTTGTAAAAATGTTCGTTAAATGTTTAATAACATGTTATGGATGTTAACACAGAGCTGACGATAGTATACCTTCTAGTCAAAACTTCACGCTGAACGACTGGGGAGGGCAATGGGCAGGGTATGACCCCGTGACCACGGAAAAGTCCGAACGACACTCCAGCACGACCAGATCTTTCCCTTATATAAAGCTTTTTTAAAAGTATTTAAAAAATCAACAACACATTTTGCTTGATTGTAATCCATAACATAAACATCTTTAGTTTTTTTTAACGTATTTTTTTTTGTTTGACAGTATAAATTATACTTTATAGTTTACTATATGATAATAGTCAAATATATTTTTTTTCTAGCTATACACGAAACTCCCCCCAAAGTCATTAGTGTTGATTACTTAGGCCTCTCTGTCACACACACACTCACGCATAAGGTGAAAATCTTATTAGGCTCTTCATGAAGTCGGGAAAGTGAGAAAAAAAAAGAGTGGCGGTAAGAACTATTTTCACCAATTCTATGACTTTTTAAAATACAATTATTGATTTTCGGTGAAAAAAAATATCCAGAGCTACGTAATTCTATTTTTAAAATATTAACCTGACAAGTACGTTCTGTCAATACTCATTAGCTGGTGTGTGTAGGGGGGTTCCTTGTTCTATCTATAGTCTCATCATGTTTCTAGATTTTTCCTATAGTTTACAAATATTACATTGGTGGGAAGAACAGCATAGCTAACGCGCATGCGCGCATTTAATAGTCTATTTAATAGATAAACCAACTTGATTAAAGTTAAATCATTTCGATGCTGGAGTGTTACTTCAATATTTAGTGTTCCGTTATTCAAGAGAAAAAGTTAAAAGTAAAAGGTAAGAGAATACTAGTTATATACTTGTATATTATAAAAAAAAAACGGTATTATTTTTAAAGTAACTTAAACTGATTGAGACATGTTATGACGCATCGCACTGAAAAAGTGGATTTCGGCTAGGAGCTCGCCATGTTGGAATTCCAGTAGGCCTACTATTTGAATACATATTTAAATAATATAAGAAAAAAAAAGTTTTATTAGTACTTAGTATAGTAAGAGTTAATAGTAAGAGTTAATAATTAACTTGACCTATGCCCTTTTATAACGATTTTTTCTAAAACGATAAATGTAACTATGGCTAGGACGGTGTAGAGTTTCATTTTTATTCTAATTGGGAAGTGGTGGAACTTTGATATATTTAGTGGACAGCTGAAAAGTAAATAGAAGTGAATGTTTCATATTTCAGCTTTGGAACTAATTACTTCTTTTAACATATTTTGTTAGTTCTATATTGCTAGTCTTTAGCCCTCTCTCATTCCAATTTCATATATTCCTCCGCAATCTCTCTCTCTCTCTCTCTCTCTACGCTATGTGTTTGCAATTTTCAGCAATTTTGCCAACACCCAAAGTAGATAAAGTCAATATAAATTTTGATGACATACATTAACGGAAGGGGGGCGTAATGCAACAAGATATCGCAGGAGGAAAAAAAATGAAGAGAGGGGAAGGTTGCTATGTAGACCAGCGGTTCTCATCTCGTGGCTCTTTGGCTAACAATGAGTCCCGGTAAACATATTTGAGGATATAGCGGCAGGGCCGGTCCTAAGAAGTGCGGGGCCCTATGCGAAACTGATTGCGCGGGGCCTAGTCTGTATAACGACTTACTTCACAATTCCGATATAGGCCACATATCAATTCTTTCCATGCTGGACTTGTCCGCAGCTTTTGATACGCTTGACCATGAAATTATGATGGCCAGATTCTCTGCCACTTTTGGTTTAGCAGGAATCGTCCTAAAGTGGCTTGGATCCTACCTGACTGAACGCACCCAGAGTGTCGTTGTAAATGGGACAGAATCAACAAGCTTACTCTTGAAGTACTCTTGTTCACTATGTATACATATCCACTCAGCGGTGTCATACGGCCAACAGGCATCTTATACCACTTTTTTGCCGATGACTCACAGTTATACGATTCCTCAGTACCCTCAGAGGTGTCGCATCTGGCAGAAACAATCAGTGGCACCGTTGCAAGGGTGAGCGATTGGATGGTTGAGAATAAGCTGAAGATGAATGAAGACAAGACAGAAATAATTAAGATTGGCACTCGGAACAACGTCTCTAAAGTCGAGAGCACAGATTCTCTTTTTATCACGAACTGCCAGGTTTCTTATGTCCATGTAGTGCGGAATCTTGGAGTTTTCTTTGACTCAACACTATCTTTTGACCCACACATAAGACAGCTCTGCAAGGGTCTTTATCTGCAGCTGCGCAGATTAGGCCAGATCCGACCATATCTAACAACGGAATCAACAAAAACGCTAGCTGTGGCATTCATACTCTCCCGCCTTGACTATTGCAACGCCGTACTAGCAGGTATACCCGATGACAAAATAGCCAAGCTGCAACGTATTCAGAACAACGCCGCACGAATAGTTCTTAAAAAGACAAGACGAGATTCTGCTACTACGCTCTTGCGCGCGCTCCATTGGCTTCCCGTGAAAGCAAGAATCGAGTACAAGGTAGCCACACTTTGTCATCAGTGTATATATAACAATGAGATGCCCTTGTACCTTAGCGAACTGATTACTCCATATGTTCCACAGAGAGCCCTACGCTCAATGGACTCAACGCTTTTAGTGGTGCCACGTTTCTCCCTAAAAAGCTACGGTCTGCGGGCTTTTTCAGTTCACGGACCAAAGGTTTGGAACTCACTCCCAATCGATCTGAGACAGACAACATGCTTCACCACTTTTAAGAAGAACATTAAGACCTATTTGTTTAGAACTTTTTTAGATTAGTTTGTCATATTATATGTTTGTGTTTGTAATGTTTTTACAGCGCCTTGAGCCTACTTTTTGTTTGTTAACAGCGCTTTATAAATAAAATTATTATTATTATGGTAATAAGGAGAAAAATCGTATACGAAAAAATATTCGACTAAGTTAAAAATTGCGATCTGTACTTTACGAACCTTGTAACCAATGGCATATTTATATGCCAGAGACTATAAAAGTAAATAAAGTATTAGAACTACCGATTTTTCTTTTATCGCGCCTAAGATTGACGTTTTTTAGTAATGAATGACATACACAAATGACTATTTGGTCTATTTCTCTGGAGATTTTTAAGGGTTTTGATGAGATTTTAATAAATTAAAGAAATTTTTAGGATTTTTTCGTATATATTTTACAATATAATATTTACACTTTAAATTAGCGCGGGGCCTATGAAAGCGCGAGGCCCACTGCGACCGCATAGGTTGCAGTGGCTTAAGACCGGCCCTGTATAGCGGTATTTTAGACTTTATTTAAAAATGATTACTCTTAATAATATGAAACTAAGAAATTGTAAGTACCCTAAGTAGTTTATTATGTTGGGCACTGCTTCTCAAACATTTACCGGTGGTAAAAAACTAGGGAAATAAAAAAAAAAAAAAAAAAAAAAACATTTTATAATTTATGTCAGATTTCCCGCGGATTCTGTCGATTTACCAGGAGCTCCTGGAAATCACTTGAAATTGCAAAATATATTAAAATCTCATACAAATCTCCTGAAATATATAAGCAAAAATTGTCATTTTGAGGTGTCATGTAATATGGAAAACGCCAAATTCTACACGCAAAAAAAGACATTATGCAATTCCCGTAATCGTGGAATCTAGTGAAAGAAGCTTCTCGCGCCTCAACTTGAGATCAACACTTCTCCAAGACTGATTGAAGCATTTGGTAATTCTTGCTTTTAATCGTGATCTAGATCTATGTAGGAAACATAATTTTTAGGATAATCTGTATAACTTCGCTACACGCAAGGCTCGTCAAGTAATTCTGTACGTAGTAAAGAATGAATAAAATGCAAAGACAAATTAATTTTCTAATACAAAGTTTCACTTTCACTTATAATATCCGTATCCCTAACCAAACTGAGCCCCGCGAAATCCGTGCATAGGGCCCCACAATTGTACAATCCGGCCCTGCTATTTAGTGACTTATGATTATTGATCATTGGCCTCCTTTAGTCGTAGAACGACTATGGTTCATCTCGTACACTTCCTCGTGTGGCTGTGGAGCCCTATTTTGGAGAGACACTGCCGTCGACAAATGTCACAGGTCAAGGTGGTTTTCGCTTTAGTGGTAGAAGAGCTGGCCATTTATCGAATTGTCCGTTTTTCTTCCAGAGCTGAGGCCCATGTTCTTTCGCTGTCCATAGCTTTCTTGGTCACTGTCTCTCTCCATCTTGTGCGGTCTAAGCCTAGAAGATGACTTTCGGTATGCGATTGTCCTCCATCCGGCGAACATGTCCAAGCCAACGCAGGCGGCGTTGTCTGAGGGCTGTAAAGATGCTGGGAATACCTGTTTGTGCAAGGATCACAGTATTACACACTTTTTCTTTCTAAGTGATTTTCAAGATCCTACGAAGACATCGCAAGAATGGAATGAGTTTAGTTTTCTCTCTTGACGGATGAATACAGAATAAATTACATGTTTTGTTTTCAGGACTTCTTGGTCACAATGGTTAAATCCGGCCCTGCTTTTCTCCACCAGCTCTTTTTTTCTCCCTCTACAATCAGGTCTACGTGGGTTACCGTTAACTCTAGTCCGTCTGACTTGCAGAAATAAAAAAAAAAGAGTGATCTTTCTATGACGAGGTGTCCAGACTTTTGAACCATATACAGAGATATTTTAAAGTACTCACTCACACTTACGCACATACCTTTTACCACACACACACCCTCACAATTTTTTACCACACACAATCACACACTTCACTTTTACCTCACACGCTCACACAGAAAATCTCACGCACACTCTATCAACTCCTCATACATATACTTATTTTAACTACATTCTCACACACACTAATAATAGTCTTACACACTCATGCACGCACTCTTGTATAGTCATTGTCTCACTTTAACTCAAAACGTATACGCACAATCACAGTATTGCTTACACAATCACCCACATATACTCACACATTGGCACAATGCTTATTTTTTTTTAAAGAATTACTTTTTTTTTCTCTCTTGTCATAAATACAAGAATGAGGTACCTAATGCAACTCCAATTGATGACAGTGTTTTGTTTGTTACATCAGGCAGCAGCAGGTTAGTACTTTCATCTCTATGTAATTATCAAATCTGTCTAATTAGTAAATGGCTCCGTACTACCGTAAGGCTCATTTCAAAAAATTAATCATAGTCAAGCTATACTTAATTGGTTATGTCATTTCTACACAATGTGATATATTAAAATAATCTTCACAGTAAAAATAATACTTTGTAAAAAAAACAAAGCTTATATTAAGGGGAGGTAGTTATATCAATTAGTTAGAATCAGTCATGTAATTTTAATTTGTAATAGATGTAGACTAAGAAATAAAAAGGGGGGGGATACGGAACGACATGAATTCGAACTCATTTCACAAGCCAACTCAAGCCGACGTACCACTCTGCTAGTGAAGAAAATAGATGATTGTATAGTTATCTATTGTTTATTTCAAACTTACTTTAAAGCGGCGACCTATAAAAGAGACTACAGGGGGCTAATTCAGCTTATGCAACCACTTCAATGAAGTACAATTTCTTTAACTAGCACGAGATATCAACCATATGATTGATTGTTATAAGATAATTAACTCATTTTTAGCGGCCCCCGAAATGCGAAAAGACGCTATTAGTTTTGTATGGCCTTTCTTTCCGTCTTTCTGTCCGTCCTGTTAAGATCTCAGAAACTAGAAGAGAAAATATGACATCATGATATTTTAGATCATTCAAAGTTCTGATGAATCGGCTACTATTTTGTTTCCATAAAGTGAACAATCTAATTTTTAAAATTATAAAGCGAAGTCAATTATGGATAATGCATAATGCCAGTTTATTTATCGCGTGTAGGATTGGCGTTTTCCATATAGAATAACACCTCAAAATGATATTTTTGTCTCCATATTTCAGTAGATTTGTATGAGTTTTCAAAAGATTTTAATAATTTCCGGATATTTCGCTGACTTTTTCGTACACTTTGCAATATCAGGTGATCTCCATGAGCTCCTGGTAAATCAGGAGGCTGAGGGAATTCTGTTTTAAGTTATAAAATGGTTTAATTTAATTAAAAGTGCGGGCCCACTGTGGTTGCATAGGTTGCAGTGACCTAAGGCCGGCCCTGCCAAATAGCGGCGTATGCTACACCATTCTTCAACTATTATTTAAAATTTTTTTCACGTCATCAGATATAATGTTTGCCATCACAGAAACGTTTATCAAGATAACCTTACCATTATCCATACAGGGGGCTCCAACAGGGGTGTTATCAAGGCTTAAAAACACTGTTTTACAAAGTGAAATCCACTTTTCTATTTTTCTTTGTAAGTCCATAATTAAACGGTATCTCTTAGGCCGAAGATATACGAGGGTGTCAGGTAGACAGAACAACGATTAAACGCATTGACTTTCCTTAACGCTGTGAGGTAAGTGATGAATGGACTCAATTTTAAATGTAAAATCCACAGTCTTCACTTTAAATTCAAGATCCTTTTTTTTTTGAAAGCCAAGTGCTTACCAGCTCGGGTCACTGGCGGATGCAGGGGGGGGGGGGGGGGGGGGGGCGGACGCATTTTAGTATAGAATTCTCACAAATGGTATATAAATGTATTACTTATGTTAATAATATATACTAATTGGTCTATATTTCTCTATATTTTTAGATTATTTCGCCCCCCTCTAGTATGTTGGCCGATATGGTGGGGTCCGGAGGGGGCGGTGGTATCAGTTTCGTCCCCCCCCCCCATAAGCTTTCGAGCGGGGGTGGGGCGGTCCAATTTCGGGTGGGGGGTGGACGAATTTTAGTATAGAATTCACTAATCGTCATACGAACTTATTACTTGTGTTATTAATATATACTAATATGTCACAGTTATAGAGGCATCTCACTTCTTAGCATAGTTGGGAAGGCTTATGCCAGAGTAATACTGAAGCGGCTGCAGATCTTGGCAGAACGAGTTTACCCAGAATCGTAGTGTGGCTTCAGAGCCGGTAGATCCACAACAGATATGATCTTCTCCCTGAGGCAGCTACAGGAGAAAAGCAGAGAACAAAGGCAGCCCCTCTTTATAGCCTTTATTGACTTGACCAAGGCGTTTGATCTTGTCAGCAGAACCGGCTTGTTTGCTGTGTTAGAGAGAATCGGCTGTCCAAACAAGCTACGGAAACTAGTGTCAGCTTTTCATGAAAATATGTAGGGCACCGTACAATTTGACAGTTCCGCCTCTAGGCCATTCTCCATCAAGAGCGGAGTAAAACAAGGATGTGTTCTGGCTCCAACACTATTCGGCATCTTCTTTTCGGTTGTAATCACCAGCGCTTTCAAATCCCTGGAAGATGGAGTATATAAACAAGTAGATCTGAAGGAAAGCTTTTTAACCTAGCACGCCTTAAAGCCAAAACGAAGAGACGGCATATCTTGATTAGGGAACTGCTGTTTGCCGACGATGCCGCCCTCATATCTCATTCACAAGAAGGATTGCAGAGGCTTGTGAATGCACTGGCAGCTGTTTGTCAGGAGTTTGGACTTACAATTAGTCTCTCCAAGACTGAAACCCACAAGATGTTTCAGAAACACCAGTGATATACATCGGAAATCACACACTTACGGTGGTTCCACAATTCATATACTTGGGAACAACGATAGCCAGCAACCTTGACTTAGACAATGAGCTTACAAAAAGAATAGGGAAGGCATCTGCAGCAATGACAAAACTCTCTAAGCGTGTGTGGGAAAACACCAAATTGACCACGGCAA
>JADKLZ010061095.1:0-16262 GCA_021533235.1 Biomphalaria straminea | reverse complement strand
GACACAGCATGACTGACTTGTTGGACTCGGTTGTCAGGTTCGACACCAGAGTAGAAAAGCTAAATCAGGGATGGAGGTTTTGTCTGCTAACCTTAATCTACTACTAGATGTTTCTATACAGGTTTCACAGTCAGGCTATGAGAGGCCAGAACAATGTAAGAGATTTTCAGACATTGTTCCATTTAAATTCAAGAATTGCTTTCAACAAATTTAAATGTACAAATAATGATATGAAGAAGTCACATCTAAAAATACAGATTTGTTTTAAGCTTTTAAACTAGTAAAGTCTGTGCAGTAGCACATTTTAGTAGAGACAGAATCCTTGGATTTAAAATTCAACATCAGCAGATATTAATAATTTTTTTTTTAACAAGGCCCACTTTACATTATAGAAACTTTGCATCATAAGCACAAGACATTTTTTTTTCTTTATTATTTCAGTCTTTTGATTAAAAGAAAATTTTAAAAAAATTCTTTCTTTTAATTTCACCATCAGACAGAGCCTCTAGACCAGACTAGAATGAATATAATGTTTTTCTCAAGTGTGACATTCTATACGCTACAATTTGTGTGCTTTTAAAATATGCTTGTTATGGAACAGATGTGTGTATACTTTCAGAGGCAACTGATTTGAGAAATAAGTGAATCAAAGTGGTGGACCAGAAGAGGAAAGGGAAGACGAGACAGATACATGTCTTTATTGTATGGTGAAACCAGTTGTTTTGATGACAGAAGAATCATATATTGTTTAAATTGTGGGACATCTTGTTATTTCATTTGTATCTCTCTCATAATTCTAGAATGTAATTGAAAATCTGTATATATATATATATTGCTTCAATAAGGTTAAGTTTATCTGGTTAAAGAAAAAAAAAATATTGTAGCCTTATTCAAGATTTGCTTAAAAGTAAAAGTTATAAGTCTACAAAAATTAGCAAGACTAGCTATTAGCCCAATGCACCACCCTATAGACACTAATGTATGGTTATTATGTAATGCCATTCTGTCATATTTCCTTAAGTTAATTCCACAAAGACTTCATAGAAAGGACTTATTCTATCTCTAGTTCTTTTACATTTTGTGATATACTTGCTGCTCTTGATCAATCAAAAAGAGAAACTAGAAAACCAACTCACTGTCAAGACCTGTGCACAGAGACCCTGACACAAACAGTATATTCCAGAATCTGTCACCTGCAGAAATATATATATATATATCAAATAAGTATTTTTACAATACAAATAATTGCATACACTATTACTAATATTTCCTTATTATGGAATGTGTGCTTATAAAACATTCACACTAAAATGCTATTTTTATAGAATTCTGGATTACATCTAGTTAATTTTTAAACTGTACATGTGAAGCCATGACAGGATGCCAGGACTAAAAAAAAGAGGAACAGCATAAACTCTACTTAAGACGAAAGGAAAATGTGAAAACTTACACAACTTGTGTTAGAATTAGTATTTTGAATATTACACTGAAAGCTTTTAGATATTTTTAATAAATTTTTGTTTAGAAAACTAATTCCAGCTCTACTATAAATTTTGTGTAACTTGATATAAAATATATTCCTTTCTGGAGATACATTAGAAAAAAACAACACTATCAAAACTGGATCAGATTTCATAACACTTCTTTGTGTACAACTAAAAACAAAACAAGCCAGAAACCTGTGTTGATGTGATGTTTAATGACTTGAGGTGGTGTGAGTTTTCACCCAGTGCTCTCAAGGACTCATCTGTCAGCAGCATACACCCACCCACATTAAGCTCCCGCAGTCTTGGGCAGTTCTTAGACAAAGCCACAATGGCATCATCTGTCAGTTTGATATTCCGACGAAGGTAAACAATTTGAAGATTTGGACAAGATTCTGATAGCCTCATGATGCCTAAAGTCAAAGGGAGACCATTGTTAACATTCTTAAAGGTCAATTTAAAAAAAAAATCTCTATTTCATTTATTAAAAAAGAAAATGTTCATTAAAATTAATAATGTAGTTTATAATAATAATAAAGTTTATTGAAATTTCATTATTATTATGCTTTAAGGGGAAAATTAGCCTTGATATGTGTGTTTATGATGAGCAGTTTTAATTAATAAATTACAATAGCTAATGTTAATCTAAGATTTTTTATATTTTTTACATTTTCAACAAATTTACAGTATAAACTACATGGTCTACTACTATATAATATTCCACCATAAAAAAATCAGGAACAAAAAGTAATGCAAAAACAATATCCTCACCAGTAGATGTTATAGTTTCATTGGCTTCTTTGAAAGAGTTCAGATCAATTTTGTATAACTGCTTCATGTTGGATAACTTGAAGAGACATGCGTCAGACACTTGACTGATACTTAGATCTAAAGACATCAATCGAGAATAAAGCACCTAAAATAAAAAAAATATCAATTTAGCAAAAACACAATCTAGTAATTAAAACTCTGTGTATTCTACTAAATAATTCGATCTGCCTCTCTACTGTAGTAACTCACAGAAAGTAAAATATAAAAAAAATATTTTAATAAAACTAAACATGAAATATCAAGTGAAATTGCATCAATTATTTTGAATCAATCATGTAACTAATTTTTAAAAGAACTAGACTAACGCAATAAATTTGTGCAATCGGAAATATTTGTATTAATAGTTTTGTTTAACTCAACTTTCATGCTTCTAGCATGCTCAATTCGATATGGTCCAATCAATTTTGTAGGCTGGTGTGTGTGTGTGTATCTGGGAGAAAATTTTCCTCGCTGTATGTTCAAGAGCAATTTAAAAAGAAAAGCTTATTGCTTGTTTACAAATTTTAGCAATCCACCTAATTATGTAGAGAAGGCTTAAATCTTTCCTAGGCTTAGTACATTTTCTTTATAAAAGAAAATTAATTAATTACAACTAACTGATTAACTGATTTTTTTTATTGATTCATGCGATGTCATTGAAAATGAATAAAAGTTTCAACTTGATCAGAGAATGGAAAGTTAGACTTATAATATGTACAAGATTCCATCAAGATATACAGACTAAGTTAATATAAGTTTTATTTAAAAAAAACAACAGAATGTTAAGGACGGTAGGTAAACAGATCAAGTTTAGAAAAATAGACAGACAATGAGAATTAATAAGGATACAACTGAAAAGAAACTACAGAACGAAAATGAGCCCCACTGAATCTTTGAAAGAACAAACAAAAATGAAATCTTAAAGTAAGCTTTATGGTTGTCATCTATATAACAAACAAAAATGAAATCTTAAAGTAAGCTTTATGGTTGTCATCTATATAACAAATTTTTTAAAAAATCATACAACAATAAGAAGAAAAATATAAATTTTCATTATGCACACTTTCATAAAATACTGATTATTATAAGTCTACCAAGTTTCATGTCATAATGTGAACTTTATTTCTTAAATTTCATATTGTAAATTTTCAACCATTACTTCATAAATGAAGACCATCCTTTTGCAATAAGATTATCTTTTGACATTGTATTATACAATGTGTTTCAATGTGTCTTAATTAATCTGAAGATACTTAAAGGGTGTATCATGTTGTGTCAAAAAAATCAGTCTCTACTGTCCTACCTTTTCAATATTGTCATCTGTAATGAGGCCTCTCTTGCTCATCAATCGTAGCACAGCTTGCTTGATGTTTGCAGGTGTTTCCCACAGACTATCTTCATAATTGCCTAAGTGACGAATCACGACTGATGTGGATCTTTACAAATATAATAAAAAAATTATAAAAACTTATCAACATTTATACTTTTTAAACAAATAAAACATAATTTAGAAATTTCCTCTCTAACCAATTATTTAGTGAACATTACAACCTACAGTCATTCCTTAAAAATTTTATAGTTTTCTTTAGAGTAAGGAAATTCAGAAATTGGAGGTAACAATTAATCCTAATTCATTATCCAATAATTAATTATTCCTATAATTTGACTTTACCTAATTATTAGATTGAAAGTAGGGACCAAAAAGAAAGGTTGTAAGTCTACATAAATTTGTGCATATAAATAAACTTTAGACCATAGATAAAGAAAGAATGAATGTCAGGTGAATATGAGGTGGGAAACGTGGTCAAGAGGATAAGTACACTTAGACTTGACTTGTCTTGGATACCTATGGTTCGACACCTGACTCAAGCAGAGTTGTGTTTACTGAGCGCCTAAAGACAACACGAAAAACCTTCTACCAGATTCCATCCTCCCTCCCCACTTGTCCACAAATGAGATTGGACCACAGTGCTCTGAGCATGCTATAAGCCTGAAAGTTGTGCAATTTAAAAGCTATAATTATTATAACAAATTAATGAATTCTGTTAAGTTCCTCAGATGTTAATCTAAATGTTTTTTTTATAGAATTTCGGATGTTCCTTCAGAGTTGAAGATAGTTTAGTTACTAGTCCAAACCTCCAGCAGGATGACAGAGTATGGGAGTGGGCAGGGTTTGAACCTGGGACCTTTGACAAATCCAAATGACAGTCCAACGCGCAAACCTCATGACCAGGTAGCCGCCCACTACTGCATAAATAAATACATAGAACATAAATTAATAGCAGCACCGAGGACAAAGAGAGAAAGTAATGAATTAAATGCTACGAAAATAAGGGTGCATTTATTGGTGCGTTATCGCTAGGCGGTGTTGCCGTTGCCAGGGTTGCAGGTTCGGGCCCCGGTCGACGCAGTCCTTGGAAACGTCCTTTGTTTTACTTGGTCCCGCAGGGTACATTTATGCATGTTCTTTGTATTTTCTATTTATTCAGCCTATCACTACAGCATAATCATCTCCTCTAACTTCTAATCTACAACCATTTCTATCCAAGAACCAAGGTCAAGCTGAAACTCACTTACTCAGTGATACACATTGCACCAGACATACACTACAGTGAATCTACACATCTAATTATTCTTATATTAGTTATATTGATAACTCAATTTGAGATTCAATAAACTTAATAATAATATTAATAAGTCTATGTTGTCTATGACAATGAGTACGACTTATGACCTATGTATATGACGTATAATGGTACATAGCCTATGTCAGGCTATGTGTAGATCATAATCATCATGATAATCATGATAATGTAAATGAGTGTTTCTCCAGTACTGGTATCAAAATGTGTCACATTAGGCCAAAAATTAAAGTGGAAGTTTTTGGTTTCATTTTAAGTGTATTCACTTCTTCAGCCATTATACTTTAAGAATTTATCAATAGAAAATGAATAGGACTATGTACATTTCCTCGGCATAGCTGGCAAATGGGGGTACCCACTTTAGCATTTCAGGTGCATCACTGGGACACCTTTGATGATTAAAGTACAACTAACTGTTTATTTGCTTGCTTTTTTAGTATAATTTGAATGTTTCTATTGTATTAAGCAGCTAGATAGAGAAATTGAAGTTTTTGAGCACTTAGGTTATGTTTGCGCTCAATTTAAAAAATGGGACACCGTAGCATCTGTGACACTACTGGTAAAAGTTTTTTAAATAAGATTTTTTATAAGAAAATAGAATTTATGCTATATTTGCATTATAGCTAAATATATAGGCTGTTATTTGCTGCAATATCTCAATGATAATTCAAGCATTTATTATAACATTATTATTATATTATAAGATGTTGCAAGTGCTACAACGGGACACCAATATGAAATATATTGTTTTTTTTTTGTTAATACATGCTGTAATAAAAAAAATTAAAGTCTCTAAATACATAACCAAGTATTCTTGTATTAGTGATTCACAAAATAGGTTTCCATAACCACAAATTTATGTATTAGGCCTTTGTGTGTGTGTGTTCAAAAATTCTTTAAAAAGATATTAGACATAACTGCCTCAAACATGACCTAATCATAGACTAAAAGGTGCAGCTTTCTGACTTTCAATGCACCAAGAACATGATCCAAAACAAGATTTTCATATAAATTGAAATATATATAGAGTAGATTTAAATCTACATTTGACCTATATCTAAAACAAGACTTGTTCGGTGTCCCATGATGCACCTCAAACAATGATAAAACAATAAGATTTACATTTTTATTTCGATAAAAAAAATAGTATACATGTATTTAAGATCAAACTTAAGAATAATAAGCTTAATTCTTATTATAATTCAAAACTTTAGTGAGAAAACTACTTATATCTTAACCTCTGAGATTTTCTGGTATGATTCAATATGCAGTGTTTCGGGTGCTACGGTGAAAAAATGTGGGACACCATGTCTATTAATGTCTCCTGTTAATTACTATGTAGCCTTTTCCCAAGAAAATGGACCTAATTTTGGACTAAGCAGTATCAGAGATACAATGAAGTAATTCCCATCACATTAATAACTTTGTTTAAAAAAATATTGTCCTTTTTGTCAAGCGGTGCAGAGGTGCATCACCTGGGACACCAAGACCTATTTTACTAAAAAAAATTTAATTTTACAGTTTTAAAGAAAAATTGCACTATGTAAATTAATCATTGATGCTTTTAGTAACAGAAACACAATTGGGAGCAGAATCATTTACTTTGTTTACAATTGATAAAGGTTTAAAATTTCAAATTAAGTGGGACACCCTGTGATGCACCTGTGACACATTTTTTACGGCAACACCTTTAGAAGTAATACCAAAGTAAATATAAAATAAAAAGATATTGTTAATGCAATATCATTATATTGTTAACCTATTACTACAAAAATGTCTCTTCAATAATCCTTGCTTTTAGTAGAATATTACTTCAACCTAAGCCAGGTATTCCGTGTTACATCAAAAGAGGCCATTTTGTGCACTATTTCACACATTTTCTACAATTTTAAAATTCCACTATTCACCTTTCAAGCTCAAAATATCACAATTTATAAATAAACCATTTCTATGTGCAATAAAAAAAAATTGTGACATTTTAATCAGAAGTTTTTGAGTTATAGACTTTTTAGTGAACCAATACCAATATGTCACCAGTACTGGAGAAACACTCAAATGTCAGATAGATCAAATCACAAATGACAAGATCATGAACTTCATGATCATGAAGATGATCTATGACTTGACTATATTGTAGAGTCTTTGAGTCTAGATCTAGATTCTATATTACATATACTACAGTATTTGGAACCCAAAAATGTCTAGATCTAGATAGATACAATGTAAATTAATACTTTTAAAAAGATTTCTTTAACTTACGTTTGAAACAAACTAGGGATACTAAATACGCAGGATCCTGTGGCCGCCATCTTTCAACAAACGGTTGGTAAATATGGATTGTGAGCTTACGGAGAAAACGAAATACTATTGGATAATTTCATATTCACAGACATATATAAAATTACAAATACTTGATTCTGCTACTAGCTACGACCCGTGCATGCTCTACAGCAGTGTTCTTCAACGGGGGCGATATCGCCCCCTTGGGGGCGTTTTCGAAACTTTGGGGGGCGCTGGGAGCCAAAGGGGCGGTAGGGGGGCGATAGGCACAAAAGTGGGCGGTAAGGGGGCGCTGGGTATAAAATACTATAAATGGGTAAAGAAGAAACTAAAGGTGTATTGAAACAAAAAAAAATTCTTCAAAATTAAAGCTGGCAAACTAAATATTGACTAATTATAGAGACAGCGTTAGAAATTGAGTTCTGGAATATCCCTTGTTTATTTTTTGTAACTTCTTACTATTTTGCTGTAATCGGAGGGTATCTAGTGTCCTTAGATCTTGCGCGCATAAACAAACTAGTGAATACGTCTTTTAGATTATTATTTTATCTACATATGATAATATATTGATATGTAAATGTTAATTGAAAAAACGTTGAAGCTAATAATTTAACCTTTTTTGAAACAAAAAACATTGACAAAGTGTTGTTACGAAAACTCGTTGGTATGTAATGGAATATTTTTTGCAGTGAATTGCCATTAAATAAAAAGTATGTACTACTTTGAATTACGACATTTTCAGATAACATTATGAAACTAAGTCGGCTTCATGAATATATAGCAATATCCAAAAATTATTTAAGAATAATCATAACTAATTATAAAAATCTACTATTAAAACTTTTTTTTAAAAAAAGGGCAAAGCTGGATATGTTTTAGTGGCCTCTTAGAAAAATGCACATCTTTTTTAAAAGTCTTATGATATTGTTTGAAAATTGATTAAAACTATAAAAAAAAATTAAACATATGTTTAAAACATACCGGTATGTTACACAAAAAGACTTTTTCCTATTAGTGATGACATATTATTTCAAAAATGTCTAATTATGTAGATTATGACGACATATAAGGAACCATCAGTGTTTGAACGCTACAATGACATTATAGGTAATATAGAATAAAGAACAGATATATTCACTATTAACCTTTTGAGTTATAATACACAAGAAAAGTTTAGCCCGCAATTTCATTTCTATTTGAATCTTATAAAAATTGTAAATAAAATACAAACCGATGCAGAAAATAAATTGAAGTTCGCTTGATAACAAAAGGTGTTTGTTATTGCTCGTTTTGTTAAGCTCTAAAATACAATTTTGATTTTCTTTAAGAAACAGAAAGATTTAACGTTGGCGATGACTTAAAGCAGGCTAAAAATGTGTTTTACATGGTAGACATGTAACGCAAATGAATGAAACCGACCTCCAACTGCTAGGAAAGAAATAGACTTTCATTGATTATAAAAATTTTTTCTTTTATCGAGATATTAAATCTATTTTAAAAAGTTTTACATTTGCATAACTTATTTGTTGACAAATGTATTACTGCCTAACGACATCGATATCTATGCAATTCACATAACAATGCTATATGTAAATACTATTATTCACTTGTAAAATACAAAAATAAAATAAATATAAACGACAATTGTTAAATACCTGTTACTGGTGTTCAAATTGAGTTGCAGGAAAAAAATAGATTTACAAAATGATGTCTTCAGTAGAAAAGAATGTAAACATAGGCACACAGTGGATTAGCTAGGGTGGGGGAGCAGAGGGTTAGAATTTTAAAATCCCCCCATACCCCTGACTAGAGTTGTGGCTCCTAATTAGTGTTTTTTTAGTGCTTTTAATTAAATAAATTACATATTACGCAAAATGCAGGAGCACCCAAAGAGGTCGAACCCCCAGCCCAAAAACGATGGAAAATTTCTAGGTACGGCCCTGGAGGCGCAACAGAAATGTGGCTGCCTTAAAATATTTCAGTGGTCGAAAGTGGATTTTTTTTTCATCAACATGCATGGTTAAACTAGATTTAGTGCATAACAAACTTAATGAATAAACAAAGAAATAGACTGGATGTAGCGACAAGAGGGCACTTTTGACTTGCTTTGGCTAATTTAAATCTTGAAATTTCTAATATTGTCAGACTGCAGGAATCACAAGTTTCTCATTAGCTTTTATTTTGAACTGAATTCAGCAGTAAAAATGTTTATGTTTAAAAATAAAACTAAATTTACAATTAAACCTTAAAACTATTCAAAAATTAAAAAGGGGACTATTCTTAGGGTTTGAAAGAAAGCCATGACAATGAGTTTAATTTTTGTGTGTAATAATTGCAAATTAGTGCAAATTATTTTTACATAATTTTTGTATAATGATAATATTGGCTGTTTTTGCATTCGATTCTGAAGATTACGGCCGAGTGCAGTGTTTCACATAACTATGCAAACCCATTTGCGACCCGCATATTTTCCCAAATTTCGTGCAGACAAAGCCGTTGTCTGCTGGCGGTCTATTTAAGTTTTCTTTCCGTCTTTTGCGCCTGTCTTCAATAATGGCTTTTCTTCGAGTCTTCAATGTTTGCGCCGCAGATTTTCTGAAAGCTCTTCAACTGTCTCTCTAAGAGGCCATCTGCTGCCTGAGAATGCTGCCAGGTACTTTCCACTATGACAGTGAGGGCGGAATGGCACCTGTATGGATCTTTATAGCGCTTACGGAGGAAGGGGCACCTCTGCTAATCCGTCCTAATGTAAGCTCTAAGATCGCCTTTGGCATGCGGTCGTCTCCCATGCGGGATAAGTGTTATTGAGAGGATAAAAATTAATAAATAGGCCTAATGATATTTTGTGGGAAGCGTGGTCGAGAGACTAAGTACGCTTGAACTTGGTTTGGCTCGGCTACCTTAGAAGGAGGTTCGAGGTTAGACTTGGGCAGAGTTGTGTTTACTGTGCGCCTAAAGGCAGCACGGAAAACCAACTCCTAGATACCCCCTCACTCCCACTAGTCTCACAAATGAAATTAGACCAAAGCTCTCTGAGCATGCTATAAGGATAAAAGTTGCGTTATATAAAAGCAATAATAAAAATTTGCCTTCTCACGCTTCTTTGTACGTGATTTTTTTACAGGGGGGCGCTGGCGGATTTTTTAAAAGAAAAAATGCAAAAAGGGGGCGGTAGACCAAAAAAGGTTGAAGACCACTGCTCTACAGTCATCAGTAGTATATAGTCGTACAATGTCGATTATTTTGTAAGAGATACTTTTGCCTGCACCTTTCAATGGAAAGGGCAGCATTATAGATGCCTACCACGTATAGTCCACGAATTTTAAGTTGTAAAGTGTCTTTGCATTACTTTTTTTTCTTTTGTTGCAATTTTGTTTTCCTTGCTTAGGCTACATATTGATAGGCCTATAAATACCCCCCCCTGTTCTGTTGTCACAGATTAATAAACTACTGTAGACTTTACAATTTAACAATAAATAATATAACGAGACTGTCTTAAGCAGTAGACATTAGAGAACTCTTTTATTTCCGCTCTATCTTTTACGTTCACTCAAAACATAAACAATAAACAATGACGTAATATATTTTATATTAGCACATCCTTCCTTTTAAAGTTCTTAATAGGGCCTACTGATATCTAGAAGGAATCTTAACAACTCGGCCACTTCTGGTTGTTTTGACTGGCACGACAAGTTCTCTAAACGTTGATCTATAACTGTCTGTTTCGGTTGTTCTAACAGTTTGTTGTTCATTGTCGTCATCATTATCATAGTACCCAGAGATGTCTTCATCAAAACTCTTGTTTAAAAACCGTTGGTTTCTTCTGTAGGTTTTTCCATCATTTGTCTTTATGATATAAGATCTGGGTGATGGATGTTTCTTAATGACGACAGCTTTCTGCCATGTTTGTCCTAGACGCACTCTCACCTTCTCTCCGACAGAATAATCTTTAGGTAGTCTTGCTTTTGCATCATATTTTACTTTGCTTTTCATCTGTCGTTCGTTGAGTAATTTCTCTGCATCTTCAGCTATCGATGGTTCAAATAGTTTGGGATCAGTTGGAATTATGTCCCTGAGTCTTCTACTCATCAGCAGTTGTGATGGTGAATACGGCAGTCCACTTATTGGAGTATTTCTATACTCGAGCATAGCGAGATATGGATCTTTCCCACTTGTGTATGCTTTGTTGAATATCTGCTTTACGATACCAACATACACCTCACTTTGACCATTTGATTGAGGGTACCTGGGACTTGATGTAGTTATCTTGAAATTCCATTTAGAAGCAAACTCTCTATATTGATAACTGTTGAATGGCATATTGTCGCTCACTATTTCCTCTGGTATGCCATGTCTAGCAAAAATTCCTTTTAGTGCCCTGATAACACATTCTGCTGTTTTGTTCTCCAGTCGTTTTATTTCAGGGTATTTTGAGAAATAGTCCACAACTAGCAAATAATCATTGTTTCGCCATTCAAACAAATCTGTCGCAACCTTTTTCCATTGTCTGTCTGGTACAGCATGAGGTAACAATTTTTCCTTTACATTGTTTCTTTTGAACAGTTTAACATCAGCTTCAGTTTTGCAACGAATTTCTTTTATCTTCTGATTACTTCCGGGAAACTTTCCTGTTGCGCCATAATTTTTCTTAATCATGTCCTCATCTGATCTTGATTTCTCTTGAGCACGTAATAGTTTATCATCTTCATGCAATTGAGAACCTGACTTTGGTCTACTAGTTGTTGTTAGTTGATTTCTCGGCATTAACTCTCGTGGTACTTCATTTTGTCGCTTGACATCATGTACTTCGACGTTTTCTTTTGCTTCAATTAGTTTCAAAGCAATAGATGTCTTCATACCTAAAACTGGGTTTATTTCTTTCTTGATCACATACAGATCATCTTTGACTTCCACATCGTCGACTTTAAATGTGACCGATGCAACTCCCTTCAGTTCTAGTGCTTCATACCCTAATGCTCGTAGAGTAATATTTGAATGTTTTAACTGACAATCTGTTTCTAAAGTGTTCCACGTTGACTCTGATACCACATTAGCTTGTGCTCCTGTGTCAATCTTCATTTTGACTATCTTTCCCATAATATTGACATCAACCATCCAAACTCTGACATTGTTGTCAGTGCCAATTGCCTCAAACCATAACTCATTTGCTTGGCTTGCTTGACTTTCATCTTCCAGTAAATCAACAGCCTTGGAATATTTCGAACGACATTTTGCAGCGAAATGATTTTTCTTTTTACATTTTCGACATGTCTGTCCGAATGCTGGGCAATTGTGTTTTCCATGCGATCTACCACAAGATCTGCAATTTTTAATGGTACTTGTTCCATGGTTCCTTGCCATACTCTCGTGTGAGTTTTTAACTGGCATTCTGTCTTCTGTCCTCTTTACTTTATTAGCAGCATCTATTTGTAGTCCTTTCATATCCACTTTCATATCCATCATTTGGTTCTGTGTATGCTCGTCAGCACGAATGATGCTTGCTGCTTTCTCTAAAGTTAAGTCTACGTCTCTCAGAAGTCTCTCTCTCACTCGATCCGACTGTATGCCACATACCAATCGATCTCTGATGAGTTCCTCACGAAGGTTGTCAAACTTACATTCTTTGGACAAATTCTTTAAATCTGTATAGTACTGTTCAAACGTTTCACCGTCCTTCTGACTTCTTGTGAAGAATTTAAATCTGTCATAAACAGTGTTGGACTTAGGCATAAAATGATTCTGAAACCTTTCAATGAGTTTGTCTACAGTTTCATCTTCAATTACTTCAAAAGTATTGTAGATGTCTCGAGCGGGTTCACCGATTAGGTGTAGCAGTAAAGCTTTCTTTACTGGTTCGGGCTTCGTATCCTTTTCAGTGGCGACCATAAATAGTTCAAAACTTTGTCTCCATTTTTTCCATCTTTCAGATAGATTGCCGTCTAGTGACAACGGTTTAGGAGGATCGAATAATTCCATTATTCTTAGAGCGTATAGATTCTAGATTCTATGTCTAGATGTCTAGATCTAAAACAATTCAAATGAACTAGTGATATACCACTTGATACAAATACAATGTACTTAAAAGCAATTTAGAAGCCACTACCTTCCAGATCTGTCACAAGATCTGACACAAGATCACAAGATCTGACTCTTCTGACACCAGATCACAAGATCTGACCCTTCTGACACCAGATCACAAGATCGGACCCTTCTGACACCATGTTCTGTTGTCACAGATTAATAAACTACTGTAGACTTTACAATTTAACAATAAATAATATAACGAGACTGTCTTAAGCAGTAGACATTAGAGAACTCTTTTATTTCCGCTGTATCTTTTACGTTCACTCAAAACATAAACAATAAACAATGACGTAATATATTTTATATTAGCACACCCCCCCCCCCCCCAAATCAGACGTCGATTAAAAAAATCTTTTCTAGTAGCCCTTAAAAATTAAACAACCACTTCACTGCAACCACGTAAGAGTTATAGGCTATATTCTAAAAGGACATTTCTTTTCGCAATTTAGTCCCTCCCTCTTAGATATTTCTTTCTCCTATCAGCAGTTATAGGCCTAGTATAACACCCTTACATATGAAATACCTTAAAATTGTAGTAGGCCCTACTCGTAGTAAACCAGTTTGATTTATAAGTTACATTAAAAACTAAAATCTACTACAAGCAGCCAGTTCCACTGGCTGCACATTGAAACAATAAAAAGTATGAATTTGTTGAATCTATGTGTTTTCAATTTTAAATTACTTATGTATATATATAGCCTTTTTGATGACTATATGTTCAGCCTTAACTAGACCTATTTGCCTAAAATATTAATATACAGTCAAGTGTTAAAACAGCGTTCAATAACCTAGATCTGGCCTTGACTGTTAGACGTGAACATTTTGACAAACAGTTGAAAACAAAAAGATGATGAATGGCACAGGAGGAGAACAATTCGTGTCAAAATTTACCTGTGTCGAAAATTACAAGACGTTAAAAAATCAACTAGTTCTTTTGATAAAAAAAGCAAATCTGAATTTTAAAATACTTTTTGACCGCTTTGACCGCTATCTGCAGTAGCGGTCTTAGGGGGTGGCAACTGGGGCAACCGCCCCAGGCCCCGCGCCTGACGGGGGCCCCGCGCTGGGAGATTTTATTGTCACCAACTTCGAAAACTAAATGAGTGGTCATAAACAAGGACTTGTTACTCAATATTTTCCCAGTATACCAATTATACCAATTGCCATTTAAGCTTACATTTTTTATTTCGAAATACAGTTCATTTTCGGTAAAGACAGCCGAGTCTTAGAGGCTATCATCGTTTAACGTTCACAATAAAAACACATAAGTAGAAGCAACCAATCCTAATCGTTTCGACGTCTAATCGGATTTTATTTGGAAAATACGTAGTGATAAAGTTTGAACTACTCTTTGCACTATAAAACATTGTATATGAAAAATACATTTGTAGTAACAATAATGGAACTTTTGACTAATTGAATATTTAATGAAATGAATCAGTGCTTTTTTTTAACGTCACATCGTACGGCGTACTTCACTTTTTTCAATGTGGGGAAAAAATATAAATTTTCTTGAATTTTAGCGTTTATTATTAATTTATTAATAGTTAAAAGATTAGGCAATCCATTTATTTTTTTTTAATAAAAAAGCACTGAAAATAACTAAAAAATTGTACGGTGTATTCTCGACTGTCGTTCTAAGACCGCACGCAAAGGTCAGATTTTCGCAGTAAGCTGTTTAATTTCATAAACGTATAATATTTTTCGGATATAAACAGTTTCACCAGTTGATGTGCTCGTACGGTTATTTCGGCAAATCAGCTTCCAGCAAGTTTGACGATGACAATATTAAGTTTTCTTTTTCCAATTGGCTACTGTGTGAACGTGTTGAAAAAAAAAAAAAAAACAAAAACGCGGGAGTATTTTTAGCGGTCCCAGAAAGGAGAAAAGACGCTATTTGTTTTGTGTGGAATGTCTGTCCGTCCATCCGTTGCGTTTAGATCTCGTAAACTAGAAAAGTTAGTGAAAATCCGACATCATAATATCTAAGATCATTCAAAGTTCTGATGCAACTGCTACTTTTTTTTTTCTAAAACCGAAAAATCTAATTTTTAAATCACTTATCACTTTCTTTCAGAAAAATATATCACTTTTACAACTATTGATTATTAATGTTAACAAACACCGAAAGCTCTTTAATATAGGAGATAATTAATTACCCGTTTTTAAACAGGTTTATATGCAAACGTTTTTTGTTTTTTTTTTGACATTTGTATTGCTAAGTTAAGTAAGTTTGGTTATACTAACTACTACATTTACACAGAGAAAATCTATTTAGTATGCATATAAGTTGGACATAATTTAAAACAACAATTAATAAGTAGTTTTTCATATCACGTGTCATAATGTAATAAAGTAATAAATAAACATCACTTGGGCACTACCCAAGATCTGTCAACCTTCTTTCTCCAATCTATTCTGTCATAAATTTGTCATTGATAGAATTTCATTCTGATGTTCTTTCTGAAAATATTGAAACCTCCCTTTTTACTTGTCTGGGTGGACCACTTCGGGGGCAGATTTTGAGTTTGTGTTTCCACACAAACTGTCTTTGTAACCTTGTTTTTATAAATTATTTTTAAAAAAAAAACGTGATACAGCCTTTCCGCAAAAGTCGGGTCTTCGAAAGTGAATGGACCACTGTAACTCCTATAGAACCCTTTATTCTTAAAGAACATCCTAATGGCTTCAATTAGCAGAGTGAGAGGTGCGACATACTATTAGCTGTGGCGAGTGTTTTTTTTTAATTTGCATCTGTGGATGCAGAATAATTAAAATACAGTATATAATGTACTTCAGCGGCAAATAGTAAACCAGCAGTACCCTACGTAATGTTCTATGTTTTGTTACAAAAATAAGGCCCACAGCTTTGAGGCGAAGATACTGTATTGTTATTGTTGCAGCATTAGAGAAGGATTAGCCCGTTAGCGAGATGTGGTACGATATATATATATATATATAT
>JADKLZ010061082.1:0-14616 GCA_021533235.1 Biomphalaria straminea | reverse complement strand
TAGAACAACAGCTATTTCTTGACTATAGTACTCTTTTACATCCAATATTTCACCACGAATATATGGTAATACTTAATATGAAGTATATAACTGTTTACTGTCGTGCATATTTTTTCCGTTGTTTTTCTTGTGACTACTGTCAAATTACCTTCAATAAGCATCGACCTGTTCTAACACGAGATAATTTTCAAACAATAAGAAAAACATGTTCAAAGATGAATGTGGTTCCATAAAATGTGAAAGTTTAAGTTACTTAAAGTGTGGATATACAGCTTCTGGCACCCATGAAACTACAGCGAAAAAATTGACTGGAACTTCTCTTTCAGGTCATAATTTACTTGGAAGTATGTCATTTGGAGCTGAGTCGGCGTCTGCATTAAATGGTGACCTGAGGGTATCTAAACTGGTTCCCAATTCTTAAAGTATTAAAATTTGCTTTAAATTCAACAATCATGGAATACAGATGAGACTTGTACTTTTATACCATTTCACTATAAATATATTTTTACTTTTCAGCTAAGGTAAAATGATAATAATTTCTCTTGCTGGCCTCAAGAAATTAAATAGCTTCGTTTGAAAAGATCTAAGACGCACATACATTTCATGAGCAAACAGCAAATTGCAATGTGTCCGATAATAAATATGAAGTCTGTCTTCAACTCATCATTAGAAATATTAAGAAAGGGTCACAGTCAATGTCCATCAAGAAACTTAACAATTTCTTCCTTGATATTCCATATTGATCTAATGATTGGCCAGCAAATACTACTGTTTTACCGAACATCAGAATGTTTTAATTCCAACTCTTCACATACTTTCGGAACTGCCAGTCAGGACCGGCCTTGGATAATAGGAGGCAATAGACGAAGTGAATTTGGCGGCCCCGAATAAAATAGAAAATACAAAATAAAGGGAAAAAAACTAAAGTTATGTAATTTATTAAAGACCGAGTGTACTTCGATCGATAACATTCAGTACAAGTCTCGCTATTCCTTCTCTATAGTATAAAATAAAATACTTATGCGTGGCTCTGAACTACCTTAGAGTTCCGCATCCGCAAGTTGTTAAATGTTATTACTAAGGACAGTTGTAAGTATTTTTTTCTACTTCTAGCATGTCTGTTACTGTAAATATATTTGAATTTAATGTAGCTATGTATAAACTTTCCAGTTACTATTTTATGGTTAGGATGTTTTCTTTATTAAAAAAGGTTGTTTTTCTCGGTCAACCTCTATCAGTTGTTACCCTTGCCATCTTGTGCAAACCAATCCAGCTCTTTCAACGCAGTTCTTCATAGCATTGACGAAATATTGGCCAGGGCTTATGCCTTGTACTGAAATTATCGAATTATTGCTATTAAATATAATCACCGTTTACTTTAAACTTTTTAGAACGACGTTTAGAGAAAATGTTTCTTTAAACCTTTCATTATAAGTGATGAGAATTAAAAGTTTTAACAATTTCTATAGATTTTTACAATTATTTATTTTTAATATATTTGCATTTTTTATGTGTAATGTGTGGGCACACTTGATTTATTTAGGTTTTCGCGGGCCGCATAAAACACCTCGGCGGGCCGCATGTGGCCCGCGGGCCGTAATTTGCCCACCCCTACCGTAGAGTATCCACAAAAAGATCTTCTAGTGATCTGACAGAAGTATAGCCTTCTGAAAGTTAATAAGAAACTTCTAAGGAATGGCCAGGACCATAAAGATGTATTGGTGTCAATTGCCACCCTCACTTCAGCTAATATCACAATTGAGAATTGCCAGTAACTTTATCTCTAAGCTATGGTTTTTATATTTTGTTCTTTTTTATCCTTTGAAATAGTGTAACTTCCAGACCAGTGACTAGCGTAGATTTATCATGTTATCAATAAAAAATATACTTAGTTTATAGAGTCTGCTGTCTTGTTTTTTTTTTGTTTTTTTTTGTTTTTTTTGCGACTTCCTTTTTAAATGGACAGAATTGCTTTATTTGAAATTCGTTTTTCAAAAGTTAGTAATAGTTGTTAATTAACTTTAGTTTTGAAAAGCTTCTTTTCAAATGATGCTACGTAGACATGCATTTGGCAAGAAACAGATAAAGTATTAAATCAAAAGCTGGTAGAGATTCGTTGACGTCGTACAAAAATTTGCTGCATTCTAGTATTCTAGTTTCAGTATTTCTGTTCACATATCTTGTCGTCTGGCCCAGTATAAAAAGATTAATGCACTTAGTATTAACCTTTTGTTCTCTATCTATTTGAATAGTCAATCCTGCATCTTAAAATTAATTGCTGTTATTTTCGTATCGTTTAAACTTATTTTTCTGATGCAATTACATGCTAGTTTGATTGGACAAAAGTTATATCTCAATATTATTTTGAGCTAACTATTCACATATTTCGTACAGTAAATGTTTAAGTCCTCTAGCTTAGCCATCACTTTGCCAATAATAAACACTTCAATTTGAACGTATGTTTAGTTGACTTTTTTTTTAGTACATCTGCCAACAACAAAGTCAAGCAATGAAAGGTATACATGTATTCACAGACAGCTGGCAATCGTCTTTTCGCTGCGCCTCTGGTGTTTGTATTTTCAGAGAGACGGCAACACGCCGTCACACTTTCATAAAATAGTTCTTTCATGGGTCCTAAATCAAACACGATGAGCACACCAGCAAGTAGTTTATGACTTTATATCATTAATTTAAATATCCCATCGATTATTAACAGCGGCAAAGAAAAAAAAAATGTTTTCTAGAAAACCGAGAAACCGAGTGTATATTAGAAACATTTTCTGACTAAGAATTTTGATCACATAGATTAAGTAAACGGTGAACACATCCATTTAAGTTTATTTCGTTCTTCATTATAACTGTATGCACTTCTTCGTGAATCCCTGACATTGTAGCTGCATCACCATTTCCCTGAGCTCATCAATATGTTAAGCCCATTTCTTTCCAGGCGTTTCAAATTATCAGAACTTATACCATCAGCTTTTGGCCCACTTACAGAAGAATTTCCTACAACATATCTGTAATTTCAACATTACCATTGATACTGTTAATAAATCTTAAAACAGATAATATGTTAGGTGAGCTGTTATACATGATACCACAGTACCTTGCAGCATTTATGTCTCTGATAAGTATATCCCTTAAGTTGCTTGCTAAACTTGTATTAACTGACTTTTGGTACAAGCTTGGAAAGTAACTTCTTCTTGCATCGCTGCCTTGCAATTGTATAAGTTATTATTTCAGCACTTGGTCTTATTTGGATAACATTTCCCTAATCCCAAGAAAAAAATCCATTATTCATGAAAAGTCTTCTTCAGTTCGCCACCATATACCAACTTTTGGTTTGATAGAAACAATACGATAGTAATCAATCTATAAGTGCAAGATGTTCCTCTGTTTTCCCACCTATACGTACGTCAATCATAGCAATGACATCCCGTCAATCCTTTTAAGCTAAAGTCTGGCTGCCAAAATATTCCTAATTTAAAAGTCTGATAAATTTTTTGCACTCTTCTAGAGGGTTTCTCATTGTAGACATGTCCACTGTTTATCAAACAAGAAAATCTAGCTGCTGATTTTTCTCCATTAAGATCCAAATGCTTTATGATCTTGCTTCTGTTATATTTTAAGTTGATAAGTTGGTATTTTTTTATTTTTTTTTGAAAAGTGCATATTTCCCTCACCCCTATATCGGGTGTCACCTGGTGCGGACTGCACCCCCCGCACCTTCTTAGTGACGCCGCTGAGTCTTAGTCTTGTACTGATTACAAAATATATGTTATTTAATTCAGCTTTTAAAGTGACTTTGTGAATGATGCGCTCGTTACTCGATCTTTTTTCTTTTCTTCTATCAATTTTATGAGACATGATGATATATGAACTACGTGTGAAGGCCAGGAGTTGATCTGGTTGGTAGATATTGTATGTTTAGACGCCATGGAAGCATTTTAGAGGCACTAAAGTGCTTATATTGATTCTGTCAAGATTCTTTTCTTCTCTAATATACGTATGTGTATTTCAAAGCTGATTACTAAATGTACTCAAGTCCTGTACAATACGCTAACGACACATATAAGGATAAAATGAAGATTCAGAGTGCCAATTCGCTGAAATATATATTTTGTTGATTACATATGTTTTGATATAATACAGGCATGGTTCTAGCAAATGAAATATCCAGTATCTATTAAAATTTAACAGCTTCATACCCAATAGATTATATAGGAATAATTAGAGTATATACTTTAACTCTGTATCGAAAATCAAACTGTACTGTACTAGGAACAAAAACCACACACACTATTTTATTATGAGCAACATTCCATAAAAAAATCTCACAAAATAAAACAATCCAAAACAGAATAATCTTGATGTCAACAACCCTTCTCCTCTGAAGTTAACATGAGACCCAGGCTGACCAGAACTTAGCCCTGATAGATCCCTACTTCCATTACCTTACCGAACTTAACCCTTGGACATTAAAATACACAGGCAGAACTTGCGATGCAGCTTTTATTTAACCACATCAGCACTTGCTCTTTCTTTGGATATATTCTTAGGGCTTGAAAATACCACTCTGCCAGGAACAGATCCAGGGAGAAAAAGAGGCAGAAAAAAGATATGGAAAGAAAACAGCGATTTAAAGGCCTATCAACGAAACAGCCTCACTAAAAACTGAGAAGAATGTGTTGAGATCTTGTGTGATGCTCTAACGGTTCAATTGACTAAAGGACATGTATAGATGATCCTTTGCGTAATCATATCATATCTTTAAATATGCTTACCGTGACAAATGGGTCACTATCTCTCCTTTTTATTTGTACCATTAAAATTAATTTAATTGTTGGTATATTATTTGACTTTTTAAGCAACGAATGAAATATCACAGTGTCTTTATCAGCAAGCAATCCAGATATGCAGCTGGTCAAACTGTCCTTTTGGTTGAATTCCTGAGTTACAATTCTGATATCTAAAGGAAAAAAAATGGCATAACTTAATACCAATATTGTATTTGATAATGATAAATAATGTAATAAATTGTATTATAATAACATGTTACAATAGCAAACAAAAGAATCGAAATTTAAACAAAACCCTTTTTTATTATAATTTTTTAAGGGTATTTGACAAAGTTCTCCAATAAAGCTTGATTAAAAATTAATTATCATTGCTGGTTCAGCTCTGACTGGCAGGGTTTTTGCTCGCTTGTCTAGTGTAGGTGCTGCGCTTGTCGGGTCTAATGAGACTAATGAAGGGTCACAACAGAAAAAAATCTGCAAGCTCTAAACTAGTGGTTACAAAAAGGCTTTCTGCCTAACTCCCCTCTCGTGGATTAAACCCTGCCCATACGAGTGGGTATCTGAATTATCTGGTCTTTGAGCAGACCCAAAGGGCTACGTAAGCCAGGTGAAAGGCGTTACGCTTGACATCCAAAAAATGTGCTACTATAATCTTCGCAACGTTATTTCAAAAGGAGAACGGGTCACGTTGTGAAAAAAAGACTACCGTTCTTTCCAACCCGTAAATCGAGAATAAAATTATCCCCCCCATAATAACCACAACAACAAAAAAGAACATATGCAAAAATAATAAGTACCATTTACTCCGAAGGCAGTAGCTATCCAGTGAAGCTAATGAGCCTTTCCTACCGTCGAGAGAGGTTCCTGGCGTTCCAGCTTACGCCAATCAGCTAGGAACTTATCACCGGTAACTACCACTCTTCGTGTTTTTTCAAAGACATTACTGTCAGAGCTAAAGTGACCTTCTTCATTGCTGAGAGAAAGCCGGGCGGTAAATCTGCGAGTGCTAGGCTGCCCACACGTCAACACTCTTCCATACTGACCGGGTCCAAAGGGATGGAAAGCAATCTACTACTGGAAACGTAATTTTTTCCCATGTTAATTTAACTGAAAGGAACAGCAATATTATACTCCAATTTCATAATCTGATCCTAAAACATTCAAAATCCTACAATGCAACGTATGATGACAACTTCCAAAGACCTGAAATAACAAACCTCTTCTACAAAGAGTGTGTGGATGCTACCTAACTACAACCATGCCTGATTGGTGAAAAAAAAAAAAGAAGTGTCTCAATACCCAAGTACTCTGTTTTTGTTAGTTTTTTCTTGCTGCTCCTGTGGAGACCTGGCCTGTCTACATTGGTGGGTAATGCTCTGGTTGCCAAGAAAGTGCTCAATGAGTTAGGTCAAATATGACGCTTTTTATAATGAAAAAATAGTCGCTTCAAGTACATCACTGTTTTAAATCCACCAAAATAAAAACTTGCTTTAGATGAAAGAGAGACACTATTTTCATACACTATCATAGCTGGAGATCTTAACACCCATTCACCTTCCTAGATCTATGACATCAGTCACATCACTGATCTGTTTAATAAAAATGTTTATCTATTTCCCTTTACAAAACAAAAATCATCTCTTTACACTTCAACTTACTATCAATGACTCACTATCATGGCCAGATTTTTTTCAATTTCTGCTAGCTTGAAATGTGTCATAATTTATCAAGTAGACTAGACGATATTGGTAGTGACTGGTATTGGTATTACTGATTGCCACTCTTTCTAAAAAAGACATTACCGACACCTCTATGGTGGTATGGAAAAACTTATTAGGAGAATACAAGCAAGCTGTCAAAACTGCTCTATGAAAAATCCATGGGTAGACTAGCTCTTTCGACGTTGTATACCATTCAATAGCTGCAGCGATCCTAGCCATAGGTAAAACGTTTATTTTTTAATTTACCCTTGAAATACGTAGGACGTAATAATCTTATCTTTTGAAGTAACGTCTGCAATCAATGAAAAAAATCTATCTTTATTTCTCTCTATATATTTCTCTACACAACTCTCCTCTCTCTTTTTCTCTCTTTCTTTCAGGCTCACACGTTCCCATCTCTTAATCTTTCTTTTTTTTCTATCGCTCTCTTTCTCTTTCACCAAAAGTACCTAAGTCTTTCTTTTGCTGAAATAGTATTAAATTATGTACTGTGAAAATGAATAGTTGTTACAATCATACAATTTTATTAATGTCACTCTTACATTATCAGGTTTCTACATGTATTTACCACGCTTATCACATGCCTACAATAAAAGGTCAAAGTCTTACCTTTATCATCCAGCATGAAGACTACAATCACTCCTACCACGCTTAGCATTATAATGGTAAATAGTAAAGTCATTTTATCAGCAATAAATTATGTTAGCACAGTAAATACTTGAACAGATGTTGTGAAAGTTATGTGTTTTTAGACGATTTTTTTCTTATTTTTAGAAGTTTTAGTCAACCTAAACATAAAAACACTTTTTTTAATAATATATGTAAAGTAATTTAATGTCAAATATTTATTCGAAAACTTGATGATTTTGTATGTTTAAATTCAATGACATATAGTGCATTTATTATTAATTTCTAAAGGATAGATTTTCTTACTTTTACTACGAAATGTGAACGATATTCGAATGAGCCTAGTAAGTAGAATGAATACAATATTGGATGAATAATTTGGTAAGACAGGAAGTAAACAATTGAGACAAGAAGCAACGTTAACTTGAGTTTAAGGAGCTGAGAGTCTCACAATAGTTGATGATATAATATCACGATTAATAAGCTTACTATTCAGGTTTAACATTAGCATAGTTTTTTTTTAGCATAGTTTGATGGTGAATGCTTGTTATTACTCTTCCCAAACAGCTAGTACAACTCAGTCTATTTAATGTAGAGGTTGCAATAGACGTAGACTTCCTTTCAACAAACTAGAATATATTTAATAAATTTAATAAATAAACACATTTTTTAAACTGAATATTCATGTACAGTTTTTGTATATAGAAACACAAGTTAAAAAGGATAAATTAAACACACTATAACCCACTAACAATACACGTCTTTCTGTTATACGTCTCTCTCAGTCTTTCTCCTCTTTTCAATTTCCCCACTTTAACATTAGCCATCTTCGTCATTACACAATTATTAGACAATGGGAGTTTGCGATATTGTCGTTTCCTATTCTTTTCTGAGGCTCAGTTACCAGGTACTGGTGATTAAGTAATGAAGGGTTTTATTATATTTCTTAGCACAACGAGCGTCCTTTTAACAACCATAATATTTATTATAAATGTTTGATTTAGAATGTTGTCTATTAAAGAAAAACGGAAATTCTTTTTTGTTAGCAAGAGTGCAATATATCAAAAAGGGATTTTCCTTTATGATAAATAATACTCTAGGCAATCAATTGAAGAAATCACAAAAAGTATGTTGAATGTATTATGCATACGTCTTCGTTATTTTATAATTAACTAATTCAATTTAACTTTAATAGCCATAAGAAATTAATCCAGAACCTTATCTTGCATTTTAGCACTTTATATTATTAAATACATTTCTTTTTAAATTTAGGAAATCTTTGCTTTGACGTGGTACACGTTAATATACATTACCAAATTCGAGTCCAAAGTACATGACCTTAGCGGCATAAATTAAAATGGTTTTATTTTTAATCACCGGAAAGGGGGAAAGTTTTGTGTTGTGTATCTGTAATTCTATCCGTCTAATTTAGATCTACGCATTAGAAAAAGGCTTGAAAATCCTATTCCATATTTTGCAGCTTGCAAGGTTTCTGAAAACACACTGGTTTGCTTAAAAATAAAAAAAAAGAAATATGTAAGCCGTTATTTTTCATCCTTCTTATTTACCTGTAGTTGCTACTAAACAAATAACCTTTTATGGTTTGAGTTTGTATTTACACAAACTGTCTTCGTAATTTTCTTCTATACATAATCCAGATTTTTTTTTTTTTATTAAATTAGTATCAAGTTACCACTGTCAGACTGGATGTAAAAATCGGCCCAGGCATTTGTATACAGTACAGCTCATTAATTGTGCATTATATGATAGTAATGGGCCTCCTATTATAGGCCTATCTGATCTGAAAATTATTATGTTTTTTTTTATAAATTTTTCGATAGCTGTATGCATGCTCTATATCTTTATAAGAAATATAGGCCTTCATTTGCTTTTTAATCGCTTTGTAGGCCCTAAAAGGATTTAGTCAGCTAATGCCACTGTCTACAGATGTAGGCTATTACATTATTTTTGAAAATGTGTTAGATTAAATTTGTATTACAATGTAGTTTGTAAATGATGTTTTTAAGCATGACGCTCATATAGCCTCTTTATATATGAAAATATCATAAAACCTTTAACAATTTAATGCGTGCCATAGTGGCATTCATGAGGCCCACCGTGCATTTGCCTAAATACCCATATAGCCTGTCCGTCCCTGCCTGTTAGAATTTTTTTATTTCATGTCTTGTTGTATGTTTAAACTAGTTCAAATAAAAATGATTACGAAGAGAGTTGCTGTTAATACAAACCCAGACCATAAAAGGTCATTTGTTTGGTAGCAAAAATAAAAACATAGAATTTGAGAACAGATACGTAAGTAAATAAATAAAAGTATATAGTAAAGGTTAACAAAGATGTCCACATTTTACTCAATTATTAGTATTTATGTTAAAAACGAACGAGTATTTATTCCCTGACAATGCCATAGCGTCCACTGAGGATTATTCTGGTAATGTGGCATGTCTGCAGCAGTACCGCCCTCTGATAAATAATGAGAATCTTCTTAGGAATGTAAAAGGCCTTAAAGGTATCTTTGAGGTTAATTGTTACTATCCCGTCGGTTGATATTGTTAGATAGCTAATTTTGTCTACTTGGAATTGGTCACTTTAAGGTACTGACAATGAACTGACAATGAACGCACATTTTATGACGACACAGACTGTAGGGTTAAAGGTTAAGTTTGACGTATAGGAAATCAGTTACTGCTAGACTCTCGAGGGGAATAGATTATTATCGACTGAATAGATTGTGGCCCATTCTGTAAATAAAGTTATTATTTAAAGTTTATCTCGAATTCATTTTCATTGATTAAGTCTTCGTTCATGTTAGTACCTGTTCATCTTGTGATGGTGTTTGTTGAACTCACATTTTCTTTGTCTTTTTATTTCAGTCTTCTTATATTATGAGACAATGGTAAAGTGATGTCAAAAATGTTAGAGGTTATTTTTATTTTCTTTTTTTATCAATAAACAGCAGATCAGGACGATTAAAATCAATCAAATCAAATCTATCAAAGTATAAAAAGTGACAATTGTTATTATTAATATTATTATGTTAGAATCGAACGAGTATTCATTCTCTGGAGCTGCCAGGGTCGAGTCTCGTTAAAGAGAAACTAAATTCATTGTAGTCCACTGAGGAATTTTCTGGTGATGCGGCAGATCTGCAGCAGTACAACCCTCTGACAGGCGATGAAAATGTTCCTAGGAAAGTAGAGGACCTTGAGTGTATATGTGAGGTCAGTTGTTATTATCCCTTGGTTATCATTATTATTATTATTATTATGATAAAAAAACGAGTATTCTTTCTCTGGCGCAGCCAGGGTCGAGTTTCGTTAAAGGTAAACAAAATTCATTGTAGTCACTTTATCAGTTTCCACTGACGAATTTTCTGGTGATGTGGCAGGTCTGCAGCAGTACCGCCCTCTGACAGGCAACGAGAATGTCCTAGGAATGCCAATAATTATTATTATTATTATTATTATTGTAAAAAGTGAACAAATTGTAGCAGTATAAATGGAATCGATACACAGTTCTCCACATCTAGTTCCCATTGTGTGCATGGAAATTTCACTACTCTTTCCCCTTATGGAAAAAAGGTAAGAATATGCACATTTTCGTGCGTTTTAAGTATCATATTAGGTTGCGTTTTTATTACTTGTAAAGTATGGCGTAATTGCTTTATGAACTATAGTAATTTTACTACTTACTCTTCTGTCCAGGGGCGGACTGGCTATATGGGCATACTGGCAAATGATCGGTGGGCCGGTATCTTATTCTGCCTAAACGTGGTACTCGGGTGGAAACGATCACTATAGAAATTGGTTAGGCTAAAAAATATCAAAATAAAACTCCTGTGGGAGTACCCAAGGGAATGCGAGATCTTTGCCATTGCACAGTACGAGGTTGAAAGAGAGTTTCCACGATCTGTCGATAATTTATGTGCCGTTCCTCAAGGGACCGTTACACAAATGGCGAGTTCTGCGTGGTTAGCTTGTACAACATATGAAAATGTCGGGGTTCCCGGTGTCCTAGGCCTTCGGTCATGTATTATAGTCCATGCGCCCATGAGAGCCAGATACATCGGAAATAGCAATGTTTTACAAGCCGAGAAATTGAAGAACCTTCGGCTTAAACTTTTTTGGCGATCACACGAATCACCGAGAGAGCCGCATGAATGCTAGTAAATTGTTTTTTTTTATATATATATATATTTATAATATTTTCTTTAAAACCAACACTTTGAGAGTCAGGATTTAAAAAAAAAGCCACAGCTTTAAAGTATAATCTAAAGCATCACAACAATTTCCATAAGGATCAGTAAAGCAGTTTTAGTCTTAGTCTTAAATACCTTACATCAATATAGACTTCTACTAGTATACGTCGATTCCATATACATACAAAACAACAAACAAGAAACTTAACGCCTTTATTTTTTATATCGACGTTAGTGTGAATATATTCGAACGAGTCAATAAAGGGATCAGCAACACATTCTTGTAGATGATATGTCCAGTGACATACGGATTCATATTGGTTTGGTGGAGTTGTCTCATGATCATAAATGACAATTATTATCTTCAACAATGTTGCGATAAGTTGATTGGAAACAAAAGAATCGAAAAAGAAGAAGCAGAGTATAAGCAAGATAAAAAGCGACTATTTTATATAAGATAAGAATCCTGTGAAAACTAAATGTAGAAAAACTATTAATGTTTCTCACAAGCAACAATCCTTATGATGACAGCATTTATGTATGAACAGCCTCAACACCATAAAAGAAACATTAATCTAAGGCGACACAGATACTGACATAAGTCGTAATACAAAGAGGCTTTGCTAAAATATGAAACAATCTTGACAGCATTTGTTTTACTGGGCGTAAGGATATTATATAACCTTGAAACAAAGAACATGTTTTGTTGCGCTTAGATGCAGACAGTCAAACAAGGTTTACAGGTTATTGAGAAAGCAGCATATGACCTTGTTAGTAAGGTTCCCCTTTCTTGATTTTTACAGGGCAGAGATATCTTTGGCCAAAAATTAACATGCTAGGTGTCATATGGCCAGCACAACGACCAACCTTCTTGACTTTCATCAGCTAGTCCGGTACCCAACAAAGCTTGACTTAGGGGCACCCTAAAATTTTCGAAATTCAAAATCCCAGTTTTCATCGAGATTAACCACTTAGCCACCCCCGCTCATGCCTTTGTGAGAAGGGGAGTTAAATAATGGATGATGAAGATTTGTATTTGTAAATTGAAATCCATATGTCTGAGAATATGGATAGGAGTGAAACTGAATCTTAAACAATGTGTTGTTGATTGAGAAGCTTCATGTGTATGTATAAGGTAATGTAAATGGTATTAGGAATGGGTTCGCTTTAGGAGATTTCAAGTTTTATACTTTAATAACTTTATTCATTTAGTAATTACTTTTCTCGAATAGTTTAAAATTATCTAATAGATTAATCCTATAGTTAATTAATTTCGATACATTATCAAACTTTACACAATGCTCATGATGACAGGTCTAATTGAATGTTCATAATTTAATTTACATAATATATATATATATATATAAATTGTAGACCTGGCCCATTTTGACACCAAGTCTACCCCTGCGTCTGTCCTGCAATGTAGTTATTTAAATAGTAATAAAAAAAATATTTTGAATAAAATTATTAATTTTTTATTGTATGTTGTCAAAAAAGGTAAATCTTAAGTCTTTGCACTAGATTTTAGTACTAAAAAAACATTTACATGTAAGCATGGGCGTAGCCAAGGGGAGATTTTGACGGTTCTACCCCCCCCCCCCTTTCCGAAATAAAACCCCCCCCCGGGGGGGGGGGGAGTCGGAATTAAGTAAGTGATTTTTTTTTTTTGATTTTGTTTATTTTAGGTGAGATTTTAATACTAAACCATATTGCCATAGTGAAGCCAAGGGGATTTAAGTTTGAAACCCTCTAATAGGGAGTTTTGCAGTTAAACCCTCCTCTTCTATAAGACAAAACTAAATAAAAATAATTATGCAAACGAAAAACCCCAAATCCTATAACTTTAGCTAACGAAGATTAAGATTTTAAACCCCCCCCCTCCGAAAGTTGAGTTTAAAAAATCCCCCATAAGAGGGTTTTGGGGTTGAAAACCCCCTTTTCAATTTTATTGTAAAGCAAACTAATCTCACCAAATTCTATGAACGTAGCTAACAGAGCCGGTCCTAGCAACTGCGGGGCTCTATGCGAAACTGATTGCGCGGGGCTTTTAAGGATAATAAGTGAAAACTAGGATTTTGTATAAGAAAAAAAAATCGAGTTTGAATTTTATTCATTATTTACTAAGTTAAAAATTGCAATTAAATTTTCTGTACATTGCGAACCTTGTAACCTATGGCATATTTATATCTATGACTGCAAAAGTAAATAAAATATTGGACCTTCCGAGTAAGGTGAAAATTCTCCCGATTATTACATTTTATTACATGGAAGCTGACAATGCCTTTTTCTTTTATCGCGCGTATGTTTTCCGCAATGAATGACACCCACAAATGATAATTTTGTCTATTTTTCTGGAGATTTGTATTAGTTTTCATGAGAAATAAAATCAGGATATTTCCAATAATTTTTCGTATATATTTTGCAAGTTAATATTTACACCTTGAATTAGCGCGGGGCCTATGAAAGCGCGGGGCCCACTCCGACCGCATAGGTTGCAGTGGCCTAAGACCGACCTTGGTAGCTAGATAGGTCTTTGAAGTTTTTAAAAAATACTCCAGAGATTTTTTAGTTTCAAACTCCTCAACATATGATTTTGACTATAAATCTTTCATTTTCAATATAAAATCCAAAGCAAACTAAAGTCACCTAATTCCAAGAGCGAAGCCAAGAGAGGTTTCAAATTTCTACCAGTGGCTGGGCTCCACTAATAATGTACTGTGAATACTCCGCTATAATTAAAAAGACTAAATGTAGCTCAACAAATGTAGCTAAGGCAAATTTAAGGAGTCAGTTTTAATCTCAATCCAGGAAATCCTATGCCAAAATGCCTTAGTATGGTTGTGACAGAGTAAAATGAGGTTTGCTGGACATGTTCTCCGACAAACTGAATTACGCATAAAAAGAGTTGAGATGACATGGAGGCCAATACGAGAAGAGCACAAACAAGGACATCCTAGTACAAATTCACAAAATTCCAAAATTTCTCGACCTGTATGGTGACGCCTACGCACTACGCAAGACAGCAGGGTTTCTGTCCAGGGCTTTTGCAAGAGAGGATTTAAGCCTCTCAAGCCCTCACTCAAATGGAGTTTGATGATGATGATGAGTACAAATTCACGCCACACTTTCATGGAGGTCCTTAGGGCAGGTGTGAAGAGGCTTCAGACATCTTATCTTCTTATCTTATATAATACAGACGTTACTTCAAAAAGAAGATGATTACGTCCTACGCGTCATGCATTCAGTCATGCAT
>JADKLZ010061081.1:0-11382 GCA_021533235.1 Biomphalaria straminea | reverse complement strand
ACTTTGGTGAAAGCGCTCAAGGAGTCTGTATGAATGTATGTATGTATGAATGTATGAATGGATTGATGGATGAATGGATGCATGGATGGTTGGATGGATGGCTCGAATACAAATCAAAACCGTTTTAATAATACTGAAGATGAAACTTGGTAGAGAACGACAACATTACAATACAATACAATAAATTTTAATTTTTTTATCGTGTAATACTGTTATTAAAAAATAAAAATTAGTTTTTATTAAAATTTAAAGTAAAAGTAAAGTTGTATTTTAAACATTGGGACCTATAGAATAGATGATGCTAAAATCATCTATTTCTCTGTCCAAACGCTAACGAACAGCGTTATAGGGCCAGCACAACGACCAACCGCCTTTACTTTCCCCAATTAAGCTAATTATAGTTGGGTGAACTCAAAGACGCGCTAGAACCCCAAAATGTAAAAATAACATTTTTCACCTTAGTACGGACTGTTCCCAACAGTGTCTTATGTAGATTATTCAAACACTCAAATAACAAATACTAATATATATATATATATATATATATATATATATATATATATATATATATGTATATCCATCCATCCAACCCAGTGGCGCTACAGCCCTTGAAGGGCTCTGGCCTGCTTTCACACATCCTTCCATTCAGATCTCTCCTGGGCCTTTCGTCTCCACGCCCTTACCCCAAGCTGTTGCAGATCTGCTTCAACATCTCTCAATCCAACGCATTCGGGGGTTGCCTTTGGGTCGCCTGCTTTTTGGTTTTTGTCGGTATACGATCTTTGCTCCCCTGTTATCTTGCATTCTTTCAAGGTGACCTGCCCAACGTAGTCTGTTCTTTTTTTATTTCGGTCACTATTGGTGGGTCCTCATACATTTGATATATCTCTTGTTTAGTGCGTGTCCTCCACCTTGTTTCATCCTGTATTGCACCATAGATTTTTCTGAGGATTTTCCGTTCCCAAGTATTGAGTAAATTTCAGTTGTCTTGGTAAATGTCCAGGTCTAACTTTCATACATTGCTACTGGTCTTATGATGGTTTTGGATATTATTTTCTTGGTTTTCCTTGAAATTGTTTTGCTCTTGACTAAATGATGGGTGCTATAAAATGCTCAGTTGCCTACTGCTAATCTTTCCTTTATTTCTGCTTGTAGGTCATTTTTGAAATCAATTGTACTTCCTAGATATTTGAAAGTTTGGACATTTTCAAATGTGTGGTCTTTGATTTTGATATATGGTCCCTTTGATTGTTTCTTGTCATTAAGATGTACTTGGTTTTACTGTCATTGACCTAAGTCCTGCTGGTCGAGATGCTTCTTTTCTAATTGTGTGAAGGCTCTAGCGATGTCAGAAAAGAATGTAAAAAGAAGATTGGCAGATCTTATGTGGTGCTTGATGTAAACCTGGCCTGATTTTGATGTCTTACAATGATAATCTAATTAATTTATAGGTACTGTGTAGGGTTAAATTGTTATGCAAAGCCTTAAGAAAAAAAAAACATTTACGTAAAAATAATTCATTTATTTCCACTTGCATGTATACTAAATATATTTTTTTCTCTTTAAAAAAAATTAAACCTTTTTTTTTTGGTAAATGTAGTAGTTAGTATTACAGAGCTTACTAAACTTATCATTAAAATCGCAAAAAAAAAATTAACAAAAGATCTAAAACCATTATGGTATAAAGTTATCTTCCCTTGTGAAGAGTCTTCAATGTTTGTTACTATTAATAGTGAATAGTTGTAAAAGTGATGTTTTTATTTTAAAAATTAGATTTTTCGCTTTCAGAACAGAAAAAAAGTAGCCGTTGAATTAGAACTTAGAATGGTCTAAAAAAATATAATGTCGTAATAAAACTATTTTTACATGTTTACAAGATTCAATCATTACGAACGACGGAAGGAGGACTGACAGACAGTCCGCACAAAACTAGCAGCGTCTTTTCCCTTTTCTTGGGCCGCTAAAAGTCATATCCAAATATTCACTCAAATACACATTAATTAACATTTGAACATACCTGAGTCCTCTAACTTTCTTGTACAATAGTTTATATCATGCATACATTGTTCTTGTTTTATTTCTGCAGAAAAAAAAATAATGATTAAAATAATGACCATATGGTTACTTGATTGCGCCTTTTTTTTTTAATGGAGTAATCATTTTACATATTTTTTTTGTATTTTGAATAACATTATCAAGGTAAATTTTGCTAGACAGTCTTATTGTTTTAAGCTGGACTTAGCTTAGGCAAAGAAATCAGCTTGTTTTGTAAGAACATGTAAGCTGACAAGTGGAAAGCGATAGAAAGACGTCGCACCTTCTTGGATAACCTACAGGTCTTGGGCTCTAGCTATGTATAGGATTTTATGGCCAAACTAAAGGGGCAAAGAAAACTATGCAACTCACTCAATCGGAGTTAAACGTAATGGTAATTTTTTAAAAGCCTACGATACTCCAGTTAATAAAAAAAAAAAAAAAGAAACGCAGCCGAACGATTGAAAAGCTGTCAACCAATATCCATAACATCTTGTGTAGGAAAAAAGATATGATAGAAAGATGTAAATAAAAAGGCTCGAGTAATATTTGCAGGAAGGCAAACTCATCGCTCCTTAAAACGGTTGGTTCAGGCAGAGAAGAAGTACACTTCATGAAGCGTTGGTGTTTTTGAAGCCACTAGCTAAAGTTTTCAGACAGGTATGGTAGATTTGTTACTGGCAGTATTTGTTTAGATTTTAGTCTACAGCTACCCTTTTAAAACTTAATTAAAATAATATGGAAAACAAGGAGTTGCCCACAGCAACAAAATCAGACTGGTCAGGGCCACATTTTATATGCCTACGAGTCTTGGAAACCAGGATTGTTGCTAAAATTAATAAACCTCGGAATATGTTCAAATATGTACTAGACTGATAGTTAAAGAACTTCATAACGGACATGACACGCAAAAGAACACTTAAACAAGGGTACTGTATGGATCGTGAAGAACCGATCAATACGGCTAATCTGTGATACATTTTGGACAACCCCTATTGTTGAAATTGAAGTCTTGGCGGATATTCCTCCACTGGCTTTGTGGTAGAAACAAGCCGATTTCTTAGCGTACGAAAAATACAAACGGCTGGAGGGCAGCTGCCCACTCAAACGCCTAATCGACGAATGGGTGGGAAGGGTCGGCTCAAAAGGACATCATTTATGCAGACTGCATTGAGCTCGCCCCCTCCCTCCCATGAAAGAGCTGTTTTCCGCCCGCAAAAATTCCGAGCTTCCGGAGGGGCGAAATAACTTTGATTAACCCAGGGTTAACACACAAAAAAAAATACACCGAATCTTATTAATAGCACTGCGAGAGTAGCCATAGCCCAGTACCTACGAATTCACAAGGTAGAATGAATTTGGGCTATGTAGTGGTAGCCAATTTAACCGGCGAAACAGAAAGCGACGAACTGGTAGGTCTTTTTGCAAGAGAAAGCAACTATGTTGTGAAAATGGAGGTAATCACAAGCACCTTAGAGCACATTGAGCAAAGTAATGAAGAAGAAACTGCGGCAATGCAACCCTCTTTACAGACTCACTTTCCTGCCTGCTAGCTCTAGGGATTTTAAGGACAAGGCCTACCAAACTGGCAAAAACAATAGTTTTTGTGGAGCGCCTCAAAAGAAACAAAAAGGTACATATGATGATGCAATGGATTCCCTCTCATTGTGTAATCAGAGGAAACAAGAGGACAGACAGTTTCGCTGACTCTCGCTCTGTACGGAGATAAGTTAACACTACGAAACCCTGAAAGAAATCTGGACCCTGCTGTAAGGGATTATAAGCAGCACGGAACATTGGTGTATGTAGGGGCACAATTGACCCAAATTTTAGGGGAGGAGCTAAATCTAAGTAAGTTGCCATTCTAAAATGAAATTAGAATTTTCATAACAATGTATAAAATATCTAGCATAAATACATCTACCATTTAATTAATAATCAATTAAATAAATGAAAAGGTTAGATGGTAAGTACTTATGTAAATATCATAACCTTTTTAGCGGCCCCCCTTAAGGGGAAAAAGCCGCTATTAGGTTTGTGCGAAATGTCCGTCTGTCACACTCAGGGCGCCGAAACTAGAAGAGATACGAAAAATATTTGTTTCACCATTAGATGCGGCTTGAAAAGTTTAGGTGCAACGGCTACTTTTAGTTTTCTAAAAGCGAACCGTTTAATTTATGAAATTAATTATGCAAGCGATTTTTTTAATAACAAAACACGAATTCTGAAACAATTACGTAAATGTAAGGGAGGAAATGTTACTAGAAAAAATGCTCTTGGCATGTAGATATCACGCACATTTTTTAAATGACTTTCTGTCTGTCTGTCCGTCTGTCCGTCTGTCAGACTCAGAGCGCCAAAACTAGAAGAGAGACGAAAAATATTATTTCACCATTAAATGCGGCTTGAAAAGTTTAGGTGCAACGGCTACTTTTAGTTTTCTAAAAGCAAACCGTTTAATTTATAAAATTAATTATACAAGTGATTTTTTAATAGCAAAACACCAATTCTAAAACAATTACGTAAATGTAAGGGAGGAAATGTTACTATAAGAAATGCTCTAGGCATGTAGATATCACGCACATTTTTTAAAATGTACTTTTAGCAGCGGCTTTCGTGTACTAGCGTAAAGCCCGGAAATGACATGATTCTAAGCTAAGTTCTTAATTTTTTAAAAAATCAGATTTTTAAAAAAAAATTATTTAATGCCCCCATTAGAATGAAACTAGCATATTTTTATGCGTTTTGTCTGTTGGTTGGTCTGTCCGTAACGGTTAGAAAAAAACACTAAAGGCTTTTGAAAATATGATTTAACCTTTACTGTCCTTTCAGAAATATTGCGATAGTTTAAGGATGGGAGCATACAGGAATTGAGCCAGGGACTTAAAAGGAACATCCGAAACATCTTTCGAATAGGCGGATCTGACAGGGATCCGACTCCGTCGGGGGCCGCATCTGAGTTTGTGTATTACATTGTATTGTAATCCTGTTTAAGTTATGTTAATATTTAATTCAGTTCTCGTTACTAAAAAAAAAGTATCCACAATCACACAAAATTAAAATCTGATTAAATTTTAGAAATGTATTACCTGTGTTTTCTACTTTTTTCATACAGTTCATCATATCATTTATACATATTTCTTGTTTTTTTTCTGGGAATTTAAATAGCAATGGTTAGATAGATAGGGCTAATGTTTTTAAGTAATAGTTATTGTTTCAATTTTATACATTTTTTTTGTAAGTTTCTGATTTTTCGTTAGCCATTGTAATTTCTTAAACTTAGAAATATTTTTTTGGAATATCTCATTGTGCATTAAGTTAATATAATCAGTAGTAATAAGACTGAATTGATTCAGCTTACCAAAACTATCATGATATTTAGAAATGTCTTCCAATCTGTTTCTTAGTATCGCATGTTCTTGTTCCACCACTTCGATCTTTGTGTTGACCACTTTCTGGAAAAAAAAATTACTGTTTTAATTTAGGAAGTTTTTATAAAGCTAAAACACTGCTATGTGGACGACAGATTATAATCTAACAGTCGAAATAGATGCCTCAGACAGCTGCGGGTACCTTTTCAAAAAACCACATTAAATCAGCAATGACTGGAGAAGACCTTAAACTATTTACACAGCGACCTATGTTATGCAGGGGTCATTAGATTCCTCCGTTTCGTTAAGACTAAGAACATTTTTCTGGCTAGAACTGAAGCCTAGATTTTTTAAACAGTTTTCAGGCACTCTCATGAAGGCTACCTAACCATTTCAGAGAGTAAGTACTGACTTTAAGTAAAAGTAAGTAGTAAAGTTCCCCTTTCAGACCTAGTGGTCTATAGGGCAGATGACGTAAAGGTCATCTGATTCTGTGGCCTACGGTTAACGAGGGTGTCATGTGGCCAGCACAACGACCAACCGCCTTTACTTTTCCCCAACTAATGTCAGGTACCCATTAGAGCTGGGTGGACTCAAGGGCGCCCGAAAATCCCGAAAATAAAATTCCCAGCCTTCACCAGGATTTGAACCCGGGACCTCCAGTACGGAAGCCAAGCGCTTTACCGCTCAGCCACCGCGCCCTCACTGACTTTAAGGGGCTACTTTTATCTGCTACTCATAATAAATATTTATTAGCAATGGTGGACGAGTACTCGCACTCACCATTTGCCTACCAATGTCCCGATATGCCCTTATCTACTGTCATAAATATTTTTCCCTTAGTTGGGATGCCAGAAAACGTCTATTCTGAGGTGTGAGCCTTTCTTTACGAAAGGGTAATAGCTACAAGTAGTACAAGTAGATCGACCACTTATTATCCCCACCCGCAGGGAATGGAAAAATCGAAAGACACTAAACAAAATTCTATGGAACGCTGTTACTTAAACATTGAAAGATCTCGATCTCCAGATCTCAAGATTGAAGCCAGTCTGGAACCAGGCCCTATACTCGATTAGATATTAATCCTTCTTCGGGATATTTATCCCCACTTGGCTATCTAGCGCAGCTCGAGTTTTGCTGACAAGAGAGAACCGCTCTTCGAAGTATGATACTCTGACGGAGTAAGATGAATTGCTGATGTGTAACCCCCAATGCTGTTGTGCAGTTGCCTAGCTGTAAAGAAAAACGGTCTCTTTTAAAACGCTTGGCCACCCTTCCCATCCAAAACAACAAGTGAAATTTTATTCTTCGCTCAGGGTAAGAACAAAGAATATCCTCTGGAAGCTCCAAACACGATAGTAACAGTGACCCTACGGTGATAAACGAAAGGAAAGAATCATTGGAAGGCTATGAAGACCCCAAGCGCTTCTTCTTCAAAATATATAGAGCTATCATCCACCACTGGACGCTCAGGAACTCAATATTGACACTTAGACATTAGAACAGGGTAGTCAACTCCGTTACATTTTAAGAGAGAGAGAAGAACCAGACTGAACTATAGGGTCTAGAGTTATTTATCTATTGCGCTACTTACACTGACTGCATAATCTACCACTGTTTATCTCGTACTACTAATATTAGGGGTACACCGTATAATAAGTTTTGATATTTGGCCAGTGGGGATCTTGCTAAATAGTAAAATACGATATTCGCCGAATACCTAAATGTCTTGTCAATAGCTTGTATTGCTGAACATTTTGCAAAACTGTTTAATAACATATCGATGTTTGTTTAATTTCTTACTGATTTATTTCTGTTACTGATTTATGCGGCAAAACATATTTTATTAACGGCCGGAAGATCATATGTAATAAATATTTATAGCTTGAGCCTTATATAAGAAAATAATAATAATAATAATCTTTATTGTCCATAAGGAAATTTGTCTTATATTTTGTGCATTATACCAAACAAAACATTTTAACTATAAAGATAAACAGAATGTTCATTCACACCAGACTCACACACAATTTACATGTCAGAGTTTACATCAGATTGTTACTGTTTAATGATTTGATTGTCAGAGGAACAAAAGAGTTTTTTTGTGTCTGTTTGTCTTTGCTATCGGTGTCTTATATCTCTTTTGTGATGGTAAAATCACAAAATCCTGACCCAAAGGGTGATTTTTTATTTCTAGAATCTTTTTAGATTTTGTAAGGATATTTGTATCAAACAGCTGCCCAAGGGGAGTTTGCTTTTTCGCCAATGACTTTACCAGCAGCATTTAGGATTCTCTGGAGTTTATTTTTATTCTTAGTGCTTAGATTTCCATACCAGGCAGTGATATTAAAATGTAAAATATTGCCGATGTGAGCGTGATAAAACATAGCCAAGACCTTTTCGCTAACATTAAAAGATGACAGTTTTCTTAGTAATCGCATACTTTGCTGCCCTTTTTTGCTGATATAATCAGTATTTGCTGTAAAATTTAGTTTATTGTCTAGGATTGTACCAAGGTATTTAAAGATTTGCACTATTTCAATAGTCTCTCCATCTACAGTAACGATATCATTTTTAATCTCTCCCTTACGAAAATCAATTATCATCTCCTTGGTTTTTTTTTTACATTTAATAATAAAAAATTATCTTGACAGTACATTTCAATGTGTTCTATTTCTCTGAAATACTCTTTTACGTCTGAACTCTCTGAGAGAGAGTTGCTAAGTATATATTTAATTGTAGTCTGTAGACCTATTATTAATATCTGTTTAGATCTACTGTTAAACTAATCTAAGAGGATTAGGAAAACCAAGTATAGATGAAAATAAAACTCATCCACACCCTCCCTACCACCCTATCTACCTCTGGAGATATACAGACGTCTATTCAGCATGACGTAGTCAAGGAATATAAAGGTCAAGACTAAATGGAAAATGTTCCAGCCATGTCTTCTCTGTATGTAAAGCGCATTTATAATGTAAAGTTTCATTTCTATTTTTTTTTTGGTGCATATTCATTAAGGCTCTATTTTAAGCACAATATTTTTATTTAATATACATTTTTTATACATTCTACAACATACATTAAAGGGACGAGGTCAATAACATGCTATCCGGCGGCGATATTCGAAGGAGCCGAATATGGCCGAAAAGAGAAAAAAGGCCGAATATTCGGCAGAAGCAGGAGCCGGAGTGACTATCCGATGCACCCCTATCTGATACAAGAGTTTATGTTTACTTATTACTACACTATTTGTTATTGCTTTAAAACATAACCTAGTTATTGTTTCTCAAATATACTAATGATACTGGTAGGCAGTGGTAGCTATGTTCACTATACTCTTATGTTTACAAAAGAAACCAATATTTGTTGACAATATTTTATTGATCTATTGCATTACAGGTACTAGTAGTATTCTTACTGATCTACGTTCTACTATATTACTTTACTTGTTATTTAATTCTAAACGGATAAATGTAGTGAAATAGTGACTATTTGTTTATGTTTGTGTAACGTCATGAAAATGTGTTAACAACATTGATTTAGTGTGTTTAGCATTTATGATTTTTCATTCCATTGTTATCCTAGTTTAATAACGCTATATTTTAGGTTACTCTTCAGTGTTTCTTTATATCTTATTACTGATATATTTACACTTGATTTATTTTGCGAAAGCGTTAACAATATTTTCGTCGATTTCCTGGTTCTTTTGGTTATTTTTTAAATATAAAAAATGCCTTATTACCGGGCATTCATACGTGTAATATTAAGACGTGTAAGACGTGTAAGAGAGATTATAATTGAAGAATCAGGGTCTGATTTGTATGTTTAGAATATATTGACCCGGAAAAATGTTATATATATATAAGTTTTGCACGTTGACGTGATCTTTTCACTCCGACAACTCTAGTAGAAATGTATGGAGCAAAATTCAAATCCATATACAACATTCATAGAACTGCTTTTTATATCATCAACCGTGAATGCCTTTGGCAAATCTCTTCCAAAATTACACCAGGATCGATTCGTACCATATGTATTCAAAAATAAATTCAATATATATATATGTCACAGCTGGGGATGCGCATCCACGGCAGATACTACGTTCCTAACTAACCTTCGGACTCGAAGACAAGCTTTATTATTGTTGATATTATTATAACCCTGGTGGTGGCACAGACGGGGGAGTAGTGGTCTGTGTAGTCAGCCGACACAAATCTCCCCAGGCCAGACGAGCGGTCAAGCGGTCAAGCGTGACGAGTTACGACGGTCAGCCGAGACGAGTCGGTTCGCGAAGGATCGGCGTCGTGAACAGAGCTCAGTAGCGTCACGAGAATTATAGTCATCTGACCACCTAGAAACGTCAAGTGGCGTTCTGTCCGGTTCGAGCAGGCTAGCAGGGACTCTATATAAAGAGCAGAGGTGTCGCTGTCAAGACGGTCCTGAAAAGGGGTTCAGAGCACGGTCGACTAAAGCACAGTTCAGCGGTGTGGTTCTGTACGGAGCATTACGACGGTTCAGTGCGGAGTACTGTCAAGTACAGTTGAGACGGCTGGCGTCTTGATCTATAATCGAGTCCAACACATGGAGCCCAAGTGTGTGAAGTCAGTCCTGAACTGTTGAACCCAGTGCAAGCCCGGAACGAGTCAGAGAGACCAGTGCAAGAGTTGATACGGCGATACGGTGCTATCGGAGAGATATTTGTACAGTCTGTTACGTGCTGCCAATTGTACAATATTGGCTGTTCTTTATTGACATTAAACTATAACTTTATTTTGGAGCCCGGAGTTGTCAATTACTTTCAGTTGGTGGTGTATGGTGCAGTTTGCAGAGAGCCTGGGTAGTGAGATTCGTAACAATATATTCTAATGTATGTGTTTCTATACAGAAAACATAATAATATAAATTATGTATTACAATTGATGTACTTATTTCATGGTTAAGAACATAGACATATATATATATATATACTGGAAACAGGATCTTATTTTCATTTAGGAAGAGTCAAATATGTTTTATGTCCACATCTACGTTAGAAAAAAATGGTGGCAAATGAGCTATAAATTCTATGACGTAAATTTCAGTCTATATATAACCATAATATTTAGTTTTGAAAAGTACAAAACTTCATTATTCCTAATATTAGCCTTTATAGGCTACGCATGCACCTATGCGCACCATATCAACAATTTCATATTGAAAGACATAGGAAAATATATATAACTAAATATATGCTTGCCCAAATTTTTCCAATAATAATTTGTTCTTCATCGGCCAGTCTATATATATATGTCTATGGTTAAGAATGTTTGTCAAATACTTATTTCATAACCTGTCAGTAAAAGTACAGATATTAAAGCAATCTTACCATTTCATCGTTTTCTTTTTCTTGATTTGTAAGCTTCATTTGTGTCTTGGATAAATCATCAACATTTGCAGCTAACGCTGACATATAATTACTTGCAGCTTGAAATTCCATCATCGTTTCTTTCCTAAGCGTTTTTATGGTATCAGAACGTTTACATTTGTGTTTACTCTTTTGTAGAACTGTTAACTTTTCAATGACAGAATCAAGTTTTGAAGTTTGTAACATTACCGTTTTATTCAAGTCATTAAAGTTTCCCACTAATGTTTTATAATCATTTTCTGAAACACAAAGATTTTATCATTTGAATAAAGTTTATCTACATTTAATGATTACTATACGTGAAGTATATACACAAAAACATCATTTAACATCAACCTTAACCAGATGGACAATATAAGCATTTTGATTAACACTGTTGTCTGTAAGTTCTTTTTTTCCTCCCTCCCATAACAAATACTTTCTTCTTACAACCAATTTTAGCCTTTCAATCATCTATATATATAATCCTCAAAGTAAAAGGTCAAACAACAAGATGCAAGCAACAACAAGTAAATAGGGAAGATCCCATGGCGCAGCACGCGGTGTGAATGGAAATTGGTGCATCCCAAT